>APFE031266084.1:0-11547 GCA_000404065.3 Pinus taeda
AAGTTAAAGTTATGTTTCAGTAAATTGAAAAATACTATATAGAAAGCTTCTCTTGGTTTGGAGATGTAAAATCTCTACTAACACGGTTAACCACATGAACGTGAGAGCTTATATGACTCAAAAAATGGTCTATCATTGGCATGGGACTAACCACATATGACCACCCACACAATCCATTGCCAATGAGGCATAATCATTCACATGAATACATGCATACAACTAACAAGGGTGCACACAAACATACACATATCCACAAACATTACACATATTGACTCACAAAGTGACATGTTCACACATCACACTTACTATAAATTTTAGAATTAACATTATTTTATGCATATGATGAAGATTAAATATATATATTATGATGTTGACAATTAAATTTATTTTATAAGTTAATTAGTATGTTATGAAAATTGAGAAGTATTTATTTTCTTATTATTTTTTAAAACAATGATTATGATTAACAACGTTTTAGAATTAACATTTTTTCCACATTATTAAATTATAGTATTATGAAAAAGAAAATTATAAATTATTAAAATTAATGAAAATTTGAAATAAAAATAATAAAATTTATTGTATTGTATTGATTTTAATATCAAATAATTAATTGATATGTGTTATTACAAAGTGATGTTATTATATGAATATCATGTTATCTCTTTTTCTTTTATAAGGGACTTGAATCTCGAGCCTCACTTTTTGCATAATATTTTATAATACGACAATCATCCAAAACCCAAAAAAGAAAAATATAAATTGTAAAATATAAATAAATTTAGGTTATAAATGTTATATAATTTAGTTGAATAAGAGTGGTTTTGTCATTTGTGTGTATGTGGGGAAGTTGTTTAAAAAATTGAAAAAATGTTAAGTAATTTATGTGAATAAGAGTGGCTTTGTTATTTGTGAGTATGTGGGGAAGATGTTTAAAACACTGAAAAATTGTT
The DNA here is from genome assembly GCA_000404065.3 of Pinus taeda. Classification (NCBI taxonomy): domain Eukaryota; kingdom Viridiplantae; phylum Streptophyta; class Pinopsida; order Pinales; family Pinaceae; genus Pinus; species Pinus taeda. The sequence goes on from APFE031266084.1 coordinate 954, forward strand.
AAATGATGTAAGTGAATAAAAGTGACTTTTCCATTTGTGTGTATGTTGGGAAGATGTTTAAAACATGTTTATAAATTATTATGATAATAAAGAGATATATTTGTGTTTGTACATATTGGAGTTACTATAAACTAAAGATCATGAAAACCATGAGCACAAGGAACACAACTCAAAAGAGGGTTACAAGAGAGCCTTTTGGAGGGGTCGAACTCCCCTCCAACAAAAAAAAAAAGCCTACTCCTTTTCTTAATGGTAGTTTGTGTTCATGTACATTCTTTGATGCGCACATCTAAAGAAAAAAATATATATTTTACCCTAATTACAACATTACAAAACACAAAAATAGATAAGGTCTTCCATCCACCTGCAACTTTGGTATTGATCAATTTTCTATAGCATACAACAATGAAATGATATTGTTAGTATGCAACCCTTCCTAACAACTTGTAACATAATTAAATGCACAATTCATTAAAAAAATCCATTAATTATATATATATCTATTATTATATATAAGGCATGACAACTGATGAAAGTAAAAAACCAAAAAAAACATGAATATAATATTATTATGTAAAGTGATTCAAATATAATATAATTTATAAATTTAATATCATAATAATTAAATCTAACAATTATATATTGAAAATAAATTAGAAAAATACATTTGGTAACTTACTTTTAATAAAAGTTCATTTTTTATTAATAGAAGTTCATTGTGTATATAAAATTTTAATACTCAAAAATGGAATGTTATATTTTTTTCAAATTAAAATATAAAATAAAATAATGAATAACCGGATATAATATAATGACAAAATACATGTTTATTTTAGAAATTCTAAATGGACAATACAAATTCTTGGTAAATATTTTTCTCTTCGTGAAAACTAATGTTACATTTGAAACTTCAATAAAAAAAAAAAAAAAATGATGAAACTACTTAATCATTAATAACAAAGAGGAAAAAAGAATCTTTGCCACCTGAAACCGTTAAAACGGAGATCATTGTCAAGTGGTATGATTGTTTTATCTCCCCATCATCATCACATTCCTATTTCCCGCTCTTACATATGATCTATCATAATTTCATTTTTCCTAGATATTTTTCCTAATAAAAACTTCCCACATATTTTTCCCGGATTTGATTTTTGATTTTTGTACTACAGGAACAGTGAGAATAACATGAAACAAAAAAACCTTATAACAAATATTAAAAAAAATAACCTTATAGGAAATTATGGGTTCTTCTCTATTTGAATCTGAAGCTTCCCAGACACAAATCCTTGCCAAATACAAACAATCAACTCCTACGAATTTAAAGCCCTTTCCACTCTAACCTGGAAACATAATACTCTAAAGACAACACAGAATATGTGTTTTCTGCTAATAGATCTTCAATGAGAAGGAAAGAACAAGATTCCGCCAATGTACCCAAAACTTATATTTATTCAAATTCACGTCAGGATTCAATTCGGTTGGCAGGTAAGCACCTTGGGCTCTTGGCTTCTGATATCCGCCTTGGATTCATGTTAAAGCAAACATAGAAAGAAGGAATAAGGGTGGCTTGAGTTTGAGTTTGAGTTGCCATGGAATAGATTTAAACAAATTCTTTGATGAATTTGTTCAAGACTAAATTCAACCAAGCAATGCTTGCTCGGGTTTGAGGTGAGAAAAAAGAGAGGGTTAAAGTAACAGGTGGATACAGCTGCAGAGGGTTAAAGTAGTGATGAAGATAAAGAAAGGGTGTTTCAGGGTGTTTCAATTTGTTGGCAAGAGCCGACGCAGTGATAGACTATGGGTTTCTTTCATGGTTGGTTGAGAAGAAGGAAGAGGAGCAAAGCACTACAATTAGAAAAAGAAAGATGTTTGGATTGGGTTCCCCCAACGGAGGTTTCTTTTATGCAAGCTTCTAAAGTAACGATGTATATAATTTTGGAGTGGTCTTGTTAGAAATCCTTTTGCGACAGACCACCCCTAATTAGTAGTCGAAATCTACCGGAGAAAGAATCTGAATCCTCAGATGGATGAGGATTTTTTTCATCGATGAACGGGTGATAAGTATAAACAAAATTATAGATAGCATTCTCAAAGAGTCCTGAAAGTGAAGGATGATAGTCCTGGGATGAAAGTGTAAGGACATATTGAAGCCGGTTTTTGTTTAAATCGAAGAACAGATACACATATGAAGTACATCGGGCTCTTACCCATGAAAAGGTACATCTGGTTCCTACCCATGAAATGGTATCTGGTACGTGTGGTCCCTTAAATCGTACGTTCTGTTTAGAATACGCTCACTGAAAAGCCTACCTAACCTATTTAGGAATTATTCACGTGATGTTTCCAGATGCTAAAAGCAGTTGGGAGGGAGTTGATGTTTCCGGATTTTTCCGACTTCCTTAATAATGGTTCATTCACGAAACGATATTAATGCAACACGCACACTCTTTGATGGTAAATAGCAATAATAAGACCAGCACGAGTGTGGAGAAAGGGAAGGCCATAAAAATTAATTTCACCCACTGTGCTTTCTTAACCAATCAAAACATTCATTGAATTGTTGCGTTAAACAGAAAGCTGCGTCTAAAATAGAATTGGAACTGCCATCTTCCAGCGCGCATCTCTACATCTAAATCAATATCTGGGGTTCTTCCGAGGTGTCGCTTTAGAATTGCACAATCAACCACAACCGAAAGGGGTATGTCTTAACTATCCCCAAAAAAAAACAACTCGCTCCTATTGACGAACGAACATTCTGGAAAGAAAACCCGACACTCTAATTAACCCCACTTAACACATGTATAATGCTCAAATTCATTCATAAAACTATTAAAGACAATCAATAAATTCATTTCTCAAACTATGCACCCAACCAAAGCCATGGGCGTTGTGAGAATATTTATTAAACGATCCCACGCAATTAAAGTCCAAGGTAGAATGTTAGAATACTAATGATAGAATACTCCCGGAGCAATTACTAAAGCATAAGAAGCATCAGGATTTAGAGCATTCCCTGACGAGAGTCTTGGTATTTAGTCACTGACCAACCTCAAAGACAAAACTAGACACATAACCGAATTCCCATCTCCCCTAGATAACTGGACCAGCCGCATAGCATCCACGAGGGTCTTACCACACCACCCTCTGCCATCCACATACCATAGCATAGCAGCAATCTTCGTCTCCCCACTGCTATTCCACAAAGCATCAACCGAGGTATTCCCACAACCTATCTCCCTCATATCCTCGATTGCTACATAAACAACACAAAACCGTTCCATAGTTGATTAAAGAAAGAACAAATAAGCACTCCATTCCCCTAGTTGGAAGATAAGGTAAGGATCGCCCACCATTCGGGTCATCGAACAAAGGAAAGGAATACCTATCTGTAAGGTAAGGGTATAGATAGGCAAGATTTCTTTTCTTTTGTTTAAATAGGCCGCGGCATTTCGCCTGGCTATGTGGTTATCAGAATAGCAAGGAAAATAAATAGGTCGTGCCATTTCGTCTTTCTAAAATAAACAACTAAACATCCACAGAACAGGGCAATCAACAAAAGAATACTAACCTTGTTTCTTAGGCATTTTTCTTTTGCGGCTGTTGAAACTCTGGAAACTCCTCATTCTCTGCTCCAAAAGCAAGCACTGGAAAAGCTGCTCTAGCTTCTGTATATGAAATAATTCCAAATCATCCTATCAGAAACAAAAGAATGAATTTAAAAGATAATTAAAAAATGTTCAACCACCGCTGCATATTCTCGTCAGCCACAACTTTCTCTCTCAATTAACACAAATCCACAGAGACATAACACAAAAATTTACACACACGACACATTTCTGGAGCGCTCCGTAAGACAGACAACTTTAAAGAGCTAACAGAGTCCACTCCATGCTTAACCTATTCAACAGAGAAACAAAATTGGTCAGGTTACTCAAAATTCCCCGTGGAATGAATTAAAGGGACAAACCGATTAAACCAAGGGAACAGAAAATTACCCCAATGGCCTGCTGCCTTTCCTTCACTCTGGTTTTCGGAGGTGTAAAAATTCCTCCTCTGAGCACAACATCCTCTCCATTGACAATTAATATCACTCTTTTATTATCAATTGCCAGTCGCTACTATATAATCACTTAACCATCCCTGAAAGGGCAGCTAGAATTTCGTTTTAAACTTTTTTTTTTTGTTTTTTGTTTTTTACCTTTGTGTTCAATCTTTTAATCACCATTTCTTAAACCAATCTTTTAATCACCATTACTTAAACCAATCTTTTAAACTGAGCTGAGTTGTCATGTGCTTTCCTGCTTTTACATGAAGAGTATTCGTTCGAGTTTTCATATGTGGCCGAGAACGTGCGCCGGCATTAGTATTGAGCACATAACAATGTTCCTTTTAAACTATGGTTCAGCTTGTTTATGGCATGGAAGAATCATTTATCACCTTTTAAACTATAGGCCAGCTTGTTTAGGGCAGGGAAGAATCATTTATGACTAAATTTCAAAGAATAATGATATTAATATTAATATTAAATCAATCGTAAAATATATCATTATCAATAATAATATATAGATTGTTGATGTCACATTAAAAATTATTAAGAATGGAATTATACGAGATTAAAGAAGTAAATTAAAAAATCAATAAAATTATTTTTATAAGAATTTTGTTGGTAGTTCATATGAAATTAGGGTTTTGCTCGTAGCTATAATTTTATGTGAGGTTTGGGTTTTATTGGATGGAAGATGATTTTTAATAAATGTTGTCATTACTTTGGGATAGTAAGGGTTTATATCGCACTAATCAAATATCAGTTAGAAAGATGATATATTTAATTATAAATATAGGAATTTATACTTCCACTTTTGGGACGCATGGTAGAAATGGCCCTCGAGAAGGCTACCTGGTTATTAACCTCTCATTCCATTACAAAACTAGACAATTGTCTCCTTGGTCTTTCATGCATGGTATGTATTTTATATATAATTTAAAAGTAAGTTTCTTAAAATAATTTTCTAATTTTCTGTAAAAAAAATTAAAAAAATTTATCTTTTAATAGAATACTATAGAGTGTAAGGTTTATAGTGGTGGCAGGCCTTGGAATGAACATTTGTGCTTGTAGGTGACTTGTCAATCTTGCGCTAGAATCGTGTTGACATACAAGCACATGGACGTGAATAGTTGTAAACTTCAACAGAATATTAGAAAATATTTTTTTTTAATATATAGTATTTTTATTTAATGCAATGTTTTGTATTAATCTTTTTATAATAAATATTAATTCATAAACCATTTAATTAGGTATTTATAAATATAAATTTATAACCTATTTACCTAGATATTTGATCAATATGAATTTATAATCTACTCAATTAAATATTTAGTAAGTATAAATTTATAACTATTCAATTTGGTTAATAAATTGAAAAGCATTTGTTCAATTTTGTACATATAGTAAGCATTTTTTAAATGGTTACTAGTAACCTATTTGAATTTAAAAATAATTTGGGGTGAGGCGATGAAAGCGGTAAGGCGTTGTTGAAACTGCTCAGCTAAAAATTTTGATTATGGAATTTGGGTAGCCTTGGTTCTCCCACTTTCAATCCATGTTCAAAACTACACAAACTCAGATATTGCAGACAAGGATTCTTTAAACATGATTTTAAAGGCAAGAGAGGGTCACACCTCCTTCTGGAATGCTCTTGCTAGTATGTATTTTCAATGGGAAGGAAAATTTGGTACAAAAGGAGGATCCTCAAGTTATTCTTAAATGCTTATTTTGGGAGAAAGTAAAATGAGTCTACAAGGTCCATGTATCCCTAAGGCCCCTCAGACCCTTAGATTTATCACTCCTACAATATGTCTAGAAGAGCACGGGAAATGCATTGCAGATCGTGATTGTATATGTAAGTGTGTAGCAATTTGACCCGTGAAGAAGGAATTGGAGCATTGGATACAACATAACTGATTTTATATGTAAGTGTGTAGCAATTTGACCCGTGAAGAAGGAATTGGAGCGTTGGATACAACATAACTGGAAACCAAAAGGAGTGGTGGATTTGGGACTGGGACCGAAAGGTGTCTTCACACTCATATTTTCTCACCTTGAAGATAAAGGCAGGATCTTTGAAGGGAGATCATACTTCCTTAATAATGTGGGTCTCTACATTAGGCAATGGGAAGCTTGTTTCAACCCACATAAGGAGAAATTCACAGAAGCACCGATATGGGTAATATTGTACTCTTTACGAGTAGATTTACGGATACCAAAAATTCTAAAAGGTATAGGGAAAGCACTAGGATTTTTTTTCAAGGTATCAAAGGTAACAAAAAGAGGTAAAAACATATCATATGCTAGGTTAGGTGTGTATATGAAAATATCTCAACCATTATCAGATTATATAGAGTTGGACTATCATTGAGAGATCTGGAAACAACCTCTATATCATGAGTGTGTTTCATTTAGATGTAGAATTTTTCATGGGCATGACCACTTGATAAGAGAGTGTCCACTAAGAACAAAGGAACGAGCTTGCAGTGGTCAAATGTAAAATGATGGTTTCAATAAGGTCGCTACACAAAGACAAACTCACAAGAACTGAACCTCTTATAATACAAAGGGGTTGGAGGGGAAGAATTTATTTTCCGCACTGGAGGATATGGAAGAAGACTCTCAGAACATAGAAGCCATCGATATGAATATTATTCCCACAAAATGAACTCTAGACAAAAGGTGTGCTAAAATGTAAGTTCGAAGAGGAGGAAAATATACAAGGTAGTTTTGACTTTTATTCACTGCCAGGTTTTGAGGAAATATCTCCTTTACTAAAGAAAAATTCATCAAACCTCTCAGATGAAGAGAGGGTATTAGCTACACCGGTGAATGATTAGGTGCAATAAGAACTGGGGGACTTGTCCAAAGAGGAAAGAGAGATCTATGCAAATGCTTATCTCAAGTGGAAAAGAAACTGATGAAACTCAATATTGGACGCAATAGATCAGTCATTCCAAGATTTTAAGGACAAGGAGAAAGAAATTACACTGAAGGACCTTATTAAAGAACATAAGAAGAAGACAAATACACTGAAGAAGGAAGCGAGACAAAACACTAGAGTGAACCAGGGTAATACAGATCAAGCAATAACTATGACAGAGAAGACATTTCCTTTTCCCAAATCATCATCACGAGAATTATTTCATGGAACATAAGAGGGATACAAACACCGATATATTAGGGACTAAATAACAAATGAAAACATAATGATTGTTATATTACATGAAACAAAACGAATAGGGGAGAAAATGAATCAAATAGCAGGCACTTATTGGAAAGGATGTGAGTCCATGTCTCCCAATGCTACGGGTAGTGCAAGAGGCTTAGATGTTTGGTGGAAACCACATGAAGTGGTCTTCCAAGACTGGATGGCTTATGATCGAATTCTTACAGGTAGATTTAGGTATGTCGGAACACAATATTTTTTTTCTATTGGTGGTTTGCAACCCTCCAGGTACAAGGGACAAGAAGGTTTTTTGGAAGCAACTACAGAAGGTGAAACAAATGATAGGAAATGTCTTATGGTTGGTCAAAGGATATTTTAATATCATAAGATCATTAGAGGAGAAAAAATGAGGCATTCATAGGTTAGACCAAGCATCCTCTGATTTTGATTGGATCATAGATATTGCACCTTATAAACATTCCAACAAACAATAGGATGTTTACCTGGAATATCATCGTAGAGGCACCAATCATATAGCGTGTTGTTTGGATCATTTTTTGTTATCAAAGGAAGTTTTATAGAATGATATATTTATTGAAGCCTCAATTTTGTCTTGCATGGGGTAGCATCACTAACCCATTTGCTTGGAAACTGATCTGAAAGAAGCCCCACTAAATTAGCCTATCCGTTTTGAAAGATTTTGGCTTCAATCCATTGGTCTTACGCATTTATTAGCCAAATGGTGGAAGGATATGGATATTAGAGGGACCAAAAAAATGAACACATTCTAGCTCAAGCTAAAATATTTGAAGGAAAGGATAAAATTTTGGAATAACCATGCCTTTTGGAATATCTTTGAAGACAAGATAGAGTGGGAAAGTAAAATGGCTAGCATCCAACAAAGAATCATTCTAGAAGGAAGAACCTCAGAGTTGATAGCAGAAGAGGCACAGACCCTTCAAAATATAGAGCACAAAAGGTAACAAGAAGAGACTCTTTGGAAGTAAAATTCTAGGATACAATGGATCAAGGAGGGAGATCGTAACTCTAAGTTCTTCCACAATGCTATGATTGAGCGTACAATTTTTTTCCTTTAGAGGAAAGGATGGAGATAAGAAACTACAACATTGAGATATAGAAAGTGAGTCAATGCATTATTTTAATGACCTCTTGACGAAGGACAGTTCAGGAAGACAATTAGCTATAAATACAATGATTCAACACATACCAAGAGTGATTAATAGTGAGAAAAATATTGCATTAATGAGACCAATATCCATGTCTGAGGTTGAAATGGTGGTTATGAACATGCCTAAGAACAAGGCACTTGGACCGGATGACCTTACGAGATACTAATTGCAAGCATGTTGGGCATTTTTAGGCAAGGAAATTCAAGTAGTTGAGGAATCAAGATGGTTGGGATCATTTCATGCAACACTCAACGCTATGTTCCTAGCATTAGCCCCAAAAGCATGTCCCTTTGAAATTCTAGAGGCTTTCAGACCAATTTCTCTATGTAGAATGCTTTTTAAAATTATTTCTATGGTAATAGTTGATTGATTGAAACTGCTCCTTCCATTATTATTCTCCCCATCTCAAACTAGTTTTATAGAAGGGTGTCAAATTGTGGATGGAGTTATTATGGTGCAAGAAATTATTTATTCTTTGAGGTCGTAAAAATTCTTAGTTATATTATTAAACTAGACTTATCGAAGGCCCATGAAAGATTTAGATGGCAATTCTTATTTCAGGTTCTCCAAGCTTATGGTTTCTTTGAACAATGGATAGAGTGTGTGGCATCCCTTATCTCATTTTTTTCTCTATTTTGATTAATGGTTCACCCTATCATACTATTCATCCTTCAAAAGGGCTCAGGAATGGTGATCCTCTATCAACATTTCTATTTATTCTAGACATGAAAGGACTTGGTCGAATGTTTCAAAAAGCTAGTGTATAAGGACACGTCTACGACCTTTTCCCATAAGGGGTAGATCTTCCTATTTCTCATCAACGTTTGTTGACAACATTATATTATTTAGTTTACCAACCTAGAGAGAGGTGAAAAGAATGGGCAGGATTTTACAATTTTTTATGGAAGCGCCAGGAGCTATAGTGAACACTAACAAATAAGAAATGTTCTCCTTCAATTGTTCAAAGATGGTTCAAATCAGGTTAAGTCGAACCTTGGGTTTTAATAGAGGTCAAATTACTTCAAAGTATTTAGGAATACCTCTTGTATTGTTATAAAATAGGGTCTCTACATGGGAAGAACTTATAGAAACAACTCATCGTAAAGTGAATAACATGAGTATCTATATTATCATTATGAGGTGTTGGCGTTGCACCTCTAGGAAACCATATATATCAAACATGCCACGAGATTTGGATGGTATTTCATGATCAAAATAGTCCTCAAAGCCCTTGAAAACACAATCATATATATCCCTTGAATACTAAAACATCTTTTGAAAATCCAAGCACTATTGGGAACTACAACACGTAAGATTATGGACATAACCATCTGCACAATCCATTTTTTGTGATATTCAAGACAGAGTAAAATTTCTTGGTACACCTAAATGACACCCATACTCTTTGAAAAGAATTCTATATATATCGTTCACGACACCCACACTCTTTGATAGGAATTCTATTGAAAAGAGCAACACGAGCGTGGAGAAAATGTCAACAAAACTAATTTCATCGTGCTTTCTTAACAAATCAAAACATTCATTAATTGTTGTATTACACAGAAATTTTTGTCTAAAATAGAATTGAATATGTAACTAGCTATGTAGGCTATGTAGCTATGCGTCTCGAATTGGATTTGTAACTAGCTATGTAGGTTATGCAACTAGCTAGCTATGCATCTAGGATTGGATCTAGGGTATGTAGGCTTCTTTCCTAGTAAATGCTAGGTAGGCAGCTAACAATGCATCTACAATTGGATTTGTAACTAGCTATGTAGCTAGCTTCTTTCCTGCTAAGATCTACGAGGGGAATTTCTACATCTAAATGTATATTCTGGGGTTTCTTCAAGTTGTTGCTTCTAAATTGCAAAATCAACAAAAAATGTTGAGTTTTTCTCACAAATGACTAGATCTAGCTCTATATGGTTTTTTTATGTAAGGTTTTTGTCGGTGTCTATCTATATGAAGGTTTTTGGTGGTTCCTCTCAATTGATTGAGCCACCTTTTCAATCTCATGTTTAATCTACCCACACATAATATGCTACTTAATTAGAAGCTATTGGTCATGCTACGTAAATTAGTGGTTCTATGACTGGTGCTAGTGGTCTTTAAGCAACTTTAGCTTCATCAAGTTATCCACCTAACCAACTATTTATACCAAACTCTTATGGATATGTGAAAATTGTTGCA
>APFE031266091.1:0-38241 GCA_000404065.3 Pinus taeda
TATATATATTAATTACAATGCCCTTTTTTATTGCATAATTCATTGTATGTATTAATTATATATTATGATGGTCGTATAAGTACTTCACAAAAATTATTCATTAGATTCTAGTACGTTAGTATTTATGCAACTTCAATTCATTACCTTATACTTGGACATTTTCCATAATTAGTTAGTATGCCTACTAGTGTTGTGCATGCGATACAAGAATATGTGGCTATCATATGCATGTCTTCTATGCATGCTAATATTTCCATGCTCTTGATAACTCAAGGTGGATCATTACATTACTAGCTATCATATGCATGCCTCATATGCATGCTAATATTGCTATGCTACTCATGAATCAAGATGGTTCGTTACAATGGGATAAATGATAAGGTATGAAGTGATTCCCAAGGCCCATACAAGGGAGAGGCTCAATTATGGTTTGATGAAGGAAAGGCTCTCCAAGAAAGACCTAAGAAGAGAGTAAAGACCTAGAATTATAAATATTCAATAATGATGAGCATGTCCAGGATCAAGACTTCCAAGGTGATGGAAGACCTCTCTAGGGGCTTTGCAAGATGATTGTTCTTCAAAATAGGGTTTTCGCTCCACTAGAGAGACCTATGCAAGACCTAGGGTTTGTGAGTCGTGAGTAATCGTGGGAGGAATTCCTCCAATATAATCAATCACTAGGTCAAGCTAGGATAGGGAAAGGGTCAAGGATGATCTATTTCTCAAAGTTTTATGTGCAAATGACACTCAAGAAGAACTCTCAACCTATGACGTTCAAGATAGGCTTTCAAGGTGAGAGTTAGGGCTCGAGTTTTCTCGCAAAACAACCGTGGAAATTCCTTGAAACTTTGAGAATCCCTAGAGGAGACACCAGCATAGTTTCTTGTCCAAATGGAATTGAAAAATCACTCCTCTAATGGAATTCTCAAGGAGCCCTAGGTAGGCCATCTAGGAGGGGCCGAAAATTTTTAGGAGGAGAAAAAGAGAAAGAAAGAGGGTGACCACCAATTCTTCCTTGGACCAATGCGTACTTCCCCTAGCTATGGAGTGAATGATGATTCATCTTCAAGGCGGCTAAAAATTGATGCCCTAGCAACCACTTTTAAACAATTACCCACCCAAGATCTATGGACGTTCATGGAAGAAAATCAAATTTCAATCAACTTGGAACATTCATCTACTTGTTATTCAATGAGTAACATGTGCAATTTCACAATTCAAAAATATTTACAATGATTTTCAATAAATTAGGGCACAAAAGAACTAGCTAGTTGCAATAATTCCACACGTTAGACATCATTTCATGAAAACCTTCAACAAAATCGGTTACAAGATAACAAGAGATATATCCAATCCAAAGATCAAGAAGCGGCTCCAAGAGAAAGCAAAATTAGCTCCCAAAGATATTGAAGCGCATCAAAGACATCCAATTTCGTCCAAGAGAAGTGTTAAATTCTTTTACAAACAGATCCAAGTGTGATGATGATCCTCTCTCTCGAGGGGAGAGATCTCTATTTCTATGATCATCTAATATTTCAAATTAACTTAAGATGCCCCTAAAATTATTTTAATGTGCAAAATAACATATCCCTGGTGACAAGCTCACCAAGTAGCTCATAAATTAAAGAATAAGCCAAAATGAGCTGAAATGATGAAATCATGGTGTAGGAGGGCCATTAGAGGGCCTCATTGAGTCCTCGAGGTGCCATAGTGAGAGTGAGGACTCCATGAATGATAGTTGGAGCCCCGTGGATTTAGCTGCTATGGTGGAAACCCGTGGATCTCAACGCTCACCCTACAAATGCCAATATGTCCCTCTCGAGGGCTTGTACCCCATATAGGGAGACCAAACCCTAGACGAAGACCCACCTGCAATCTTGTATAAGATCCAATGTGTCCCCTCACCTTCCAATACAACCAAACATTAGTGCAATTGAGTAAATGATCTTACAAATCATGGAACCAAGTGGACACTTCATAGTGGCATGCCCTTCCATAATGGGCTTTGTTGATTTTTAATGTACCTTGGATAAATGGTTTCCCATGGGTTAGTCTCTACCTAGGGAAAAGTGTCCAAAATAATTATTTTCCTAAGAGTGACTTTATAAAGTAAAAGTGACTTTATAAGTGGTAAAGTCAATGTTAAATTATAAAGTGAAAAGTGATTTTAGACATAAAGTACAATGTGGGTACTTTATTTAATGGGTGAGTTAAAAAATAGAAAGTGAGAATTAAATGCACATTTATTCTCATCCCTTGATCTAAATGAATCTGAGCCTTTAGATCTTAGGGTTGCCCAAAAGTCATTTAGGGAAACAAAAGGGGGAAAATAAAAGAGACACTGCATTCATTCTTCATGAGGAGATTGGAGAAAGGGGGCTGAGAGTTGGAGAAAAGTCCTGAAGGAGAAATTTGTTGTAGCAAGTTGAAAGAGTGATTTCTGGGCAAAGTTGGGCATGGAAATCAACGCATAGAAGACAACATAAGGTACTGTACGAGCATCATTTAATGTTGTGAGTTGCATGCTGTTCGAGAGAAGTTTTTGAATTTTTTTTTGAAAAATAAAAATTAAAAATCCGTACAATTCGTACAACGGTACAGAAATCCGTACAGTAGAGTCTGTACAACGGTACAAAAATATGTACAATAGAGTCCATAGAATTGTGTCCGTATAGGACATATTTTCAACTTCAAGTGGGCACAAAAAGTCGAGGCAAAGTGGGCACGATTTTCAAGGAGTTTTGGGCTGAAGAGATAAGTTGTATTTTGCTGTTTTGTTTTGTCTGCAAATGTATTTTTCATGAAATTGAAAGATAAATAAATTTGAAGAGCTCTCTAACAGGTTTTCTTCGGAGAAGATTGAAGGGGTTTTGCCTGGGTCTAAGTTGACCAAAAATTTGTGTGTATTTTTATGTGTGTTGCTGGTGTGGTTATGTCCATATTTATTTTCAGCTTGTGTTGACAGTCCCATGTGTTTTAATTTGAAAATTTCATTTCCAGAATTCTATATGTTGAATGTATGTTTATGGGAAAGGGCATTTAACTGAATGTGAGTGATAAGGTGAAATTAACACTGGGTTGGAATTGTAGGGAACATTTTTTTAGTCATCAAATTTCAACATGGTATCGGAATTACACGCTGAAAGTTGTAGTTTGAACAACAAATAGTAGTTTGGGACAACAAACAGTGGTTTGGAAATTGAATTTTTTGGACAACAAACTCAGTTTGGACAAAAAATTGATATTTTGGGACAGCGAGGTGAAATTTCACACACACTGAACTTTTGGGACAACAAGGTGTGCTGGAAAGTTCATTTTTCCATTTTCTTGGTTTTGTAAATTTTGGATAGCAGTCATGGCCATGTTCTTAAAGATTGAGGACAGACTGGTGTTGATTTGGGGTAGCATCGGATGTGCTCTAGCCATGAAAATTGGTGGAGAGGCTAAAGCACATGAGATCTCCAAGACTCATAAATGGTTTGGATAGATTGTACCCAGTTTGGGAGATATTAAAATAATTAATATTTTTAATGGAGTTTCTAAGTCTAAACTTAGGAATAATAAAATATTAATGGGTATTAATATAAAACTGGGTTAGAAGGTTTCAAAAGTCATGGATCAAGCCAAATCTAATATTAGTCATTGATTAGAGATCTAATCTTGGTCGTTGATGGACCAACGAAAAAAGTATAAGAAGAGGTTTGAGGGTCAGTTGGAGAATACACCAGAGTGATCAATCATTCATTTTGCTAGAGCGGGGTTGCTAAGCAAAAGTGAATCAGTGATAAGCAGCGAGGGGTAGTGAGTACTGGACAGAGAGGCAGAGACGATACTGAGAGACTAGTACAGAAGCAGAGAGAGCGAAAGCAATAGCTAGTTTAGGCCACGCAAAGCCCTACAAAGACAACGCAGAGGCCAGAGGGATTTTTTCATCCACACAGAGGTTGCTGGAGTGATGCAGAGGGTCCCAGAAGCTGCGTAGTGCCTCAGAGGGTTGGCGAAAAGGGTCTTGTGGCTGACGAAGGTTAGCAGGAGGCTGATGTAGAGGGTCCTGGTGCTGACGTAGGTCAGCAGGAGGTAGACGCAGAGGCCAGAAGGGCCAACGCTGAGCTTTAGAGCTGCTAGAGAGGGTTTCATGGGACAGGTTTTCTGAATACCTGTTTCTGAATATAGAGGTATTGCTGCTGTGTATTTTTCTCTGTCGGGTGAGCCGGTTAGGCACCTAGTATCACTAAAAAAGATTGCATAATAATATAACCCTCAGAATAGCTGCATTGGTTTTCCCGCATTCAATTTTTCCGGGGACATTTGTCCAAAAATAACGGTGTCACTTGTGTGTTTGTTTTCTTTTAGTGTATTATGTTTATTTCGGTATTTAACTGTATTAAATAACTTGTTCGAATTTAAACAAGTAGAAGAAATAAACCAACATAATACAAATTAATTTTCTAATGGATAGACTTAGAAAGTTCAACATGGTATTGGAGTGTGGTTGTAGATCATAGGAAAGCTTAAGGCATTAGCTGAGTAGAGCATTTGTCGCAGATTTAGCTTTCCCGAATGACAGAGCTGATCCTTGTAGAAAGCGACAGAGGAAGGGTTGATGCAGAGGGACTGCGTCATAAGTCTGGGCTAGAGAGAGGCAACGTAGAGGCTAAGGAGGGCAGAAACAGGCCCGCGCAGAGCCACGCAGAGGCCAGGAGGGTTGACGCAGTTGGTTGAGGGAATTGTTTCGATGGTGTTGGGATTGTGCAGAGCTAAGAGGCTCAATCCTTCAGCTGCTGGGGCGAAGGAACTTGTGGGCAGTTTGCGGGAGTGACTCTGGTGGGGTACTGTGGTCAGAACAATACCTAACAGGAAAAACCAAGGTAGAGGGAGTTGCTGCCGAGGCGGATTTCTAGCCAAGGAATCCAGATCAGTGTTGTAGTTGCACAGACGATTGGAGAGGGGCAACTTGACTGTTGGCAAAAGGATTTCCAAAAGGGAAATCGGGACTTAGAGGGAGTCCAGAAGAGAACTTCGAGACGGGAAGTAGAGAGACTTGGAGGAGTCGAACCGAGAACTTCCAGACGGGAAGTAGAGAGACTCAGCAGGAGTTGAACTGAGAAGTTCCAGGCGGGAAGTAGAGAGACTCGGAGGAGTTGACAAACAAGAGCAGAGAGATGCCCGTGAATGGGTTGAGAGATCAAGACAGGTTGGACATAGCGTCCAACTTTGTGGTCTTAAAGGCCAGGATCTTGTCCATTCTAGACAAAGATCGTATCAAGGGCTTCGCCTTGAGAGTGATGGCTATCCCAGTTGATCCGGTAGCTAATGAAAGGTATGAGGAGGCAATGGCTAAGGCAAAGTGCATCATCCTTGATGGGGTTAAGGGTCATGTAGTCCAACATATTGCCGAGAACGACAAAGGAGATGTGGGACACTTTGAAGACATTGTACGAGCATACTTACGTGCAGAGGAAGATGCTCCTGGAGAATCAGCTAAGGTCATACCAGATACAGAAGGGAGAGCACATAGATGTCTTCCTTGGTCGGTTGAAGGAGATCCGTGACCAACTGACTTCCATAGGGGCCACGCTGGATCAGGAGTTGATGGTAAGGATTGCACTTAATGCAGTCTTCGAGGAGTGGGAGACATTTGTCTAGAGCATACTGGGCAGGGTGAGTCTTCCAGATTGGGAAGAACTGTGGGCGGGTCTTCGTCAAGAAGAGATTAGACGGCTGACCAAGATGGGAAGTAGCGGCAAAGGGGTCAGGATCAAGGAGGAGGAAGAGGATGTGGCTCTGGCATCTACGGGAAAGCAGGAGAAGAGGAAGAAGGACCTCTCCAAGGTCAAGTGCTTCCATTGTGGGGAACTGGGTCACTATGTGAACCAGTGTCCGAGGAAGAAGAACAAGGGAGAGGCTTCTGAGTCTAAGGCAGCGCCAGCAAAGGTGGAGAAAGAAGTCGAGGAGGATGACGATTGTGCCATGAGTGCTCATGTGCCACTTGAGAAGAAGTGGGGAGACATCAAGTTGTAGTTAGGAGGACTACAGGCGATGAGGGGCAGGATCCTTGAGGTACTCAACCTCTTGGATTATACCTTGTTACGGGAGCCTCAAAGAGGAGTAGCAGGACTGATGAATGTCAGTAGAGACGGATGCGGATGAAGCGATAGAGAGTGCTACAGTGCAGGAGTCCCTGGGCAGCACGAGGTTAGTAGGTTGCAACAGTGCGAGAGGCACGACAGTGTTGCACTAGTGCAGGATGGCATAGAGAGGTGTGCAACAATGCGAGATGCAAGAAGTTGTTGCAACAATGCAGAGGTCAGTAGAGGGAGCACTTGTTAGTGGCAGAGGGAGCTTCAACATCGGGAGTGTTTCTAGCGTGACAGGGATGTCAGAGGTTGGGTGGATCAGTTACTTACTTCTCAGTAACCTAGTTGCATCGTAGTAGCAATATGCAGTAGCACGATGCAGCATGATGAGAGGGGGATGCAGTGTTGGGAGGATAGACCAACAACAACACGGATGCAAAGGGAGCTGCAGTATGGTGCAACAGTGGCAGTGGTAGGGCCATGGGCAGTAGTACAGGATGCAACAGTGTAGAGGATATTGGGCGGGGAGAACTAGCATCAACATAGGTACCCGTGTTGGATAATCAATATGATACTCAGTAAGGAGTATTACTAGAGCACAGTCCTCGCTAAGCGGGAGTGTTGATTTGGGATAACATCGGATGTTCTGTAGCCATGAAAATTGGTGGAGAGGCTAAAGCACATGAGATCTCCAAGATCCAGAAATGGTTTGGACAAATTGTACCCGGTTTGGGACATATCAAAATAATTAATATTTTTAATAAAGTTCCTAAGTCTAAACTTAGGAAAAATAAAATATTAATGGGTATTAGTATAAAACCAGGTGAGAAGGTTTTAAAAGTCATGGATCAAGCCAAGTCTAATCTTAGCCGTTGATGGATCAACGTGGAAAGTATAAGAAGAGGCTTGAGTGTCAGTTGGAGAATACACCAAAGTGACTAGTCATTCATTTTGCTAGAGCGGGGTTGCTAAGCAAAAGTGAATCAGTGATCAGCAGCGAGGGGTAGTGAGTGTTGGACAGAGAGGCAGAGACAACACTGAGATACTAGCGTAGAAGCAGAGAGAGTGAGAGCAACAGCTAGTTCAGGCCACGCAGAGCCCAGTAGAGACAATGCAGAGGCCAGAGGGACTGCGTCATCCACGCAGAGGCTGCTAGAGTGACGCAGAGGGTCCCAGACGTTGCGCAGTGCCTCAGAGGGTCCTGGGGTTGACATAGGTCAGCAAGAGGCTGACGTAGAGGCCAGAAGGGCCAGCGTTGAGCTTCAGTGCCGTCGGAGAGGGTTTCATGGGATAGGTTTTTGGAATACTTGTTTTCAAATATAGAGGTATTGTTGCCGTGTATTTGTTTTTGTCCGGTGAGCTGGTTAGGCACCTAGTTGTACTCAAAAACACTGCATAATAATATAACCTTCAGAATAGTTGCACCGGTTTTCCTGCATTGGGTTGTTCTGTGGACATTTTTCCGAAAATAACGATGTCACTTGTATGTTTGTTTTCTTTCAGCTGTTGATCTATAGATGTTGTGATTGTATTGTGTTTATTTCGGTATTTAACTGTATTAAATAACTTGTTCGAATTTAAACAAGTAGAAGAAATAGACCAACAAAATACAGATTAATTTTCTAATGGATAGACTTAGAAAATTCAACAACTGGATGGGATGTCCAACTATGCCGTTTGGAAGGACAAAGTTCAAACAGTGTTTGAGGAGGCATCAGTTTGGGACATAGTGCGCAAATGGTTGTACCTCCTACTGCTACCGATGAACTTGCTGAATTCACAAAAAATAATGCAAATGCAAAAAGGATTTTGGTGGACAGTTTGAAGGATCATGTGGTTCCTTAGGTGAGAGGAAACACATATGCATATCAAATATGGACAACTCTAACCACTCTTTATCAAAGTACCGATTAGAGCAGGAAGATGGTACTCAAAGAACAATTGAAGAACATCAGGATGACAAAGGTGGAAATTGTAGTTCATTATCTTGGTAGGGTCAAACATGTAAGTGATGATTTGACTGCTATTGGTGAGGCAGTTGCACCCAAAGAGGTAGTGAGGATAGTTGTAGTGGGACTTCCTAAGTCTTGGGAGGTCTTTGGAGATGCTATTACTTCTAGGGAGAACCTTCCTAATTGGGACAGATTCTGGGATGATTGTGTGCAACATGAGATACAAAAGACTGACAATGGTGGGGTGAAGATAGCACATGAGGAGGACGTAGCCTTGAAAGCCAAGGGGAAGAACAAAGGGAAGGCCAAGAAAGGGGCCTCATCAGATGGGGCTAAGGGAAAGGAGAAGAAGAAGAAGAAAGATATCGATATGTCCAAAATCAAATGTTGGGCATGTCAGAAGATGGGACACTATGCTGATACGTGTCTTGAGAGGAAGAACAAGGGGAAGAAGGGTACTGCAGCTTCAACAGAGGTGGAGCAGTTTGCTTCACAGTTTGACCAGGACTTTGCATTTATTACTTCCACATTTAGTAGGAGTACATCATCCGATGTGTGGTACATAGACAACGGGGCTTCCTGCCAAATTATAGGTGCACGAGAGTTCTTTTCAGAGGTTGCAGAGAGGGCACTTGATATTGAGATTGTACTAGGAGATGACTGCAGTGTGAGAGATATTGGTGTGGGGACTGTGACCTTTGAGAGGGAGTCTTTGTTTCCTGTGAAGGTCATGGATGTTTTGTTTGTTCTGAGGATGAAGAAGAACTTGATTTCAGTGTCTACTATGGAGGAGAAGGGGTTTGATGTCACTTTCTCAAGAGGGCAGGTATTGATGCATCCTAGGGGAGCTTCCATCACTTCTGCCAAAGTGATTGGAGTCCGCTTTGGGAAACTATACAGGTTCTGTTTTCAGCCGGCATGAGCATTGGTGGGTAGCACATCTAGTAGCACTCACACTAGTACCACCAGCAGTAGAGACTTGTGTGAGTTATGGCACCGTAGGATGGAGCATATGCATCATGGAGCTTTGAGAGCATTAAGGGAGATCACTACTGGAGTTCCTGATTTCCGTGTCGAGCATTTATGAGGTCTGCAGAGGGTGTGCTTTCAGCAAGTACGCCAAGTTCCCATTCCTAGCAAGCGACAACAGATCTACAGGTATACTAGACTTGATTCATACTGATGTTAGTGGTCGTATGTCTCATGTGCCTTTGGGTGGTTATGAGTATTATGTTATATTCATTAATGACCACTCTAGGAGGACTTGGATATATTTCTTGAAGACCAAGGGTGAGGTCTTTAGTCGCTATAAAGATTTCAAAGCTCTTGTGGAAAAGCAGAAAGGTAGAAAGATTCGGGTCTTGAGGTCAGAGAATGGTGGTGAGTACACCGATGGTGGGTTTTCTGACTTTTGTGCACAAGAGGCCATTAGGAGAGAGTTCACAGTTCTTTACAACCCCCAGTAGAATGGGGTGCCTAAAAGGAAGAATAGAGCTATTGTTGTGGCTGCTAGAGAGATGATTCATGATTAGGGGTTGCCTTTATTTTTGTGGGTTGAGGCATACAATACTGCTGTTTATCTTCAGAACAAGAGTCCTCATAGAGTATTGGGGAATATGACTCCAGAGGAGGCTTTCACTGGAGAGAAGCCTCATGTGGGACATCTTCGTATCTTTGGATGTCTCACATATTCTTATATCCCCAAGGAGTAGAGGACGAAGCTAGAACCCATGGTAGAGAAGGGTATCTTTATGGGTTACAGCAAGACTTTGAAAGCCTATCAGATCTTCATTCCTTCTAAATGAAGACTGGTGATTAGGAGGGATGTGAAGTTCGAGGAGCAGATGACCTATCGGAGATCATAGGAGTATGATGAGAGAGGGTCACAAATGTCTCCTCAGTAGGGAGGTCAGGTACAGGGAGTAGGACCTCAAGGTTCTGGTTCGACTAGTACAGGAGGTACTTCAGTGTTAATGACATCTGGGGCACTAGTGGCGAGTTCACTAAGCACTTCTTTTAGGGAGTCCTCTGCTACAAAGTTTACATGGCACTTCAGCTGACATAGGTACAGGTGCTAGTATAGGTTCTTCGAGGACAGGTGCTTGTACATGCACACCAGGGTTAGTTGGCAGACCTTCAGGTTCACCAGACTGGGGCAGAGGCCCAAGTGGCTTCAAGACACCTTGAAGGAAGCGGAGTCTGTTGGTCCTTTGAAGAGGGTAAACAGGGAGGGTGTTCCACCTGAGCGGTTTTGTAGTTATGTAGCCAAGGCTACCAACATTGTTGACTCTGAGCCTACTAGCTATGAGGAGGTTGCTAGCCAAGAGGTATGGAAAGAGGCTATGGTGGATTGGTATGCATCTATCATTAAGAACAATGTTTGGGAAGTGGTGCCTAGGCTTGAGGGCAAGTCAGTTGTGACTTCTAGGTGGCTCTACAAGATCAAGCATGTTGCGGATGGCAGCATTGAGAAGTTCAAGGTGAGGTTTGTGGCTAGATGGTTCTCACAGATAGAGGGAGTTGACTATGATGAGACCTTCGCTCTTTTTGCTCAGTACACTTCTATCTGGTCCCTTATTTCTATTGCTGCACAAAATGGTTTGGCAGATCCATCAGATGGATGTGAACACTACATTTCTGAATAGAGTTATAGAGGAGGAGGTGTATGTTGAGCAGTCAGAGTGCTTTGAGTTACTTGGGCGGGAGAACCATGTATGTTGGTTGAGGCGAGCACTCTATGGACTTAAGCAAGCTCCGAGAGCTTGGTATTCGAGGATTGATACTTACTTGCAATAGATGGGTTTCACGAAGAGTGATGCAGGTCCGAACCTATACTACATTGTTGTAGGGGATGATCCACTCATTCTTGTGTTGTACGTTGATGACTTGTTCATTACTGGGGCAAAGAGACTAATTAGTGGTTGCAAGGAGGATCTTGCTATGGAGTTTGAGATGAAGGACATTGGGCTGATGCATTAGTTTTTGGGGCTTGAGGTGTGGCAGGAGGAGGGGCATATTTGTTTGGGGCAGGGGCAATATGTTGTGGATGTGTTGAGCCCATTTCACATGGTTGACTGTAGACCCATCTCTACACCTATGATCACCAACTGGAAGAAGCCTCATGCTTCAGATTCTAGTTTGGTGGATCCCACATTGTATAGGCAGCTTATTGGGTCCTTGATGTATTTGGTCAACACTGGGCCATATATCTGCTTTGCAATGGACACACTTATCCAGTTCATGGTTGAGCTCAGGAGGGTGCATTGGGTAGTTGCAAAGCACATTCTTTGCTACATGCAGGGGATTGTTGATTATGGTATGGACTATAGGCGGGGAGATGGAGTGAGGTTGGCAAGTTACACAGATTCAGATTGGGCAAGCTGTGCCTCTGACAGGAAAAGCACTGCAGGGTGTTGCTTTAGATTGGGTTCAGCAGTTGTGTTGTGGTTCAGTCGAAAGCAAAAGTAAGTTGCTTTGAGCTCTTCTGAGGCTGAGTATATGGCTGCTAGTCAGGCTAGTTACAAGGCCATTTGGCTTCGCAAGTTGTTATATGGCTTATTTGATAAGGAGTTGAGACCGACGGTTAATCACTGTGATAATCAGAGTTGCATTAAACTCACGGAGAATCCAGTGTTTCATGACAGGTAAAAACACATTGACATCATATATCATTTCATTAGGGACTATGTTCGGAAGGGGGTAGTGAAGCTGGAGTATATATCAACAGATGAGTAGGTGGCCAATGTTCTCACGAAGTCCTTGCCAAGAGGCAAGCATGTCCATTTCAGAGACAAAATGGGTGTGGTGAGAAACACTTTGCTCGGTAAGAGGGAGTGTTGATTTCTAATGTATCTTGGACAAGTGGTTTCCCATGGGTTAGTCTCTACCTAGGGAAAAGTGTCCAAAATAATTATTTTCCTAAGTGTGACTTTATAAAGTGAAAGTGACTTTATAAGTGGTAAAGTTAATGTTAAATTATAAAATGAAGAGTGACTTTAGACATAGAGTACAATGTGGGTACTTTATTTAATGGGAGAGTTAAAAAATAGGAAGTGAGAATTAAATGCACATTTATTCTCATCCCTTTATCTAAATGAATCTAAGCCATTAGATCTTAGGGTTGCCCAAAAGTCATTTAGGGAAACAAAAGGGGAAAATAAAAGAGAAACTGCGTTTATTCTTCATGAGTAGATTGGAGAAAGGAGGTTGAGAGCTGGAGAAAATTTTTGAAGGAGAAACTTGTTGCAACAAGTTGAAGGAGTGATTTTTGGGCAAAACTGGGCATGGAAATCAAGGCATAGAAGACAACAGAAGGTATTGTACGAACAACATTGAATGGTATGAGCTGCATGTTGCTTGAGAGAAGTTTTTGATTTTTTTTTTGAAAAAAAATCCGTATAGTGTTATGGAAATTGGTACAGTCCGTATGGAGTTTGTACAGTACAGTTCGTACAGTGGTATTCGTACAATACTGATTTTTAGCTTCAAGTGGGCATGAAAATTGAGGCAAAGTGGGCATGATTTTCAAGGAGTTTTGGACTGAAGAGATAAGTTGTATTTCGCTGTTTTGTTTTGTCTGCAAATGTATTTTTCATGAACTTGAAAGATAAATAAATTTGAAGAGCTCTCTAACATGTTTAACCCAGACAAGATTGAAGGGGTTTTGCTTGGGTCTATGTTGACCAAAAATTTGTGTATTTTTATGTGTTGCTAGTCTGGTTATGTGCATATTTATTTTCAGCATGTGTTGATAGTTCCATGTGTTTTAATCTGAAAATTTCATTTTCAGAATTCTATATGTTGAATGTATGTTTATGGAAAAGGGCATTTAACTGAATGGGAGTGATAAGGTGAAATTAAAACTGGGTTGGGATTGCAGGAAAGTTTTTTTTAGTCATCAAATTTTAACATTTTGCAGAAATTCTGATCTTGTTGATCCATCATTGTATTAAAAATTGATTGGTTCCTGTTGGAAAATTTCACTAATTTCGTCTTCGTAATTGTCATTGTATTCATGTCATTATGTATATCTTATGTAACAAACAAAAGAAGAAAGAAAAAAGTATTATTTTCAAGCATGGGTTTCATGCTCCATTTGATTGGTCAATTAGGTCAATCATACATTTTATGATTCTAGTGTTTGTCAAGTCAAAAGAATATGTCACGAGTCAAGAAAGTGATTATCCCTTGTATAAGACACATGTGGGCAATTTGTAACATGTAAAAATTATTTATTTTTGAGTCTAGAAAGTAAAAATGACCCCCAAGACCAAGTCGGCCTAGGAAAGGCCTATTCGACCTCATAAGAAGTCTATATAAAGGAAGAGAGTTCGATTCATTTTGACACACTTCAAAAGTTCAATGTGCAACAAGAGAATAAGAGGATCTGAGTGAAAAAGTCTAGAAGCAAAGGAGAAAGTCAAAGTGAAGGAAGAAGACCAAAAATTTGATATTTTTTTCTCACACGTGGGAAATTAGGATTTTTCAAATTATTCTAGGCAGCTGAAAATTGTAGGTCTGAGTTGCAGGTCTGAAATAGGGGGCCGAAATTTTGATTTGACCATAAATTGTGAAGCTTGACTTTCGTTGACCTTGTTGACTTAAGCTTACTTGAAGGAGGAATTGTTGTCGGGATGACCTGGTTTTTGGAGGTCTTGGTCTAGAGGTTTGGGTCTCGGATTTCTTGTTCGAGTTGATTTTATAAGAAGAATATAAGGCTTTTTTGGGTTTTCGCATTGGAGTGGTTTGTCTTGGCTTGGAGCTTATATTTTTGTGTCCATCGCCTTTTATGATCTTCATGGTTTATGGTCTTGATAATTGTTTGTTGAAAAGAATCTAATAAAGAACAATAAGAAGCTAACATAAGCTCACAAGCTTTTATCAAGGATAAGGAGAATTGTTTTAATAGCTGCCCTACTTGTTTCTCCAACATGGTATCAAAGGTAAGTTGAGGAGAGACAACTTGAAGATTATTTTGTTGGCATAAGAGAAGGTTGCTTGTCAAAGGGAATCATTTGGAAAAGGACACAAGGAAAGGCTTAAGAAGAATCAAGATCTAGTTGAAGAAAGGAAGGGTACTACTTAAAGTTCTCATTGAAGACCTCATCATCTTAAGAAAAGACATCTATCTTTCTCCTTTTGAAGGCTCTTTGCTATTAAAGGACATCTTTGAAGTCTCTTGAAGATTCTTGAAGGCATACAGATAGTTGAAAGCATCTTCAAGAAGTACATTTTTTTGATAAGTAAGCTCCATATTGTTCTCCATGCCTTGATCTACAAATCAAATGATTTCGTTTTGCAAAGAAAGCAACAAACTCGTTGGGTCAACAAACTTCCTAGCTTGGAAGAAGAGGATTGGTTTGGTGGTCACAGAAAATTAAGACATGGAATATGTTCTTGCAAAAGTTACTCAACCCGACAAAGAGAAGACTTAAGAATTAGCAAGATAAAAGAAAGGAGAAGTGAGGGCAAAAAGGATTCTTATTGAATCCATAAAGGACCATCTCATTACCTTTGTTGTTGATTTGAGTACATCTAAAACATTCTATGTTAAGTTGGTTAAATTGTACTCTATAAATACATCAAGTCAAAAAATATCCTTGAGAAATCAACCATATAGAACAAGAATGTCAAAGAATGAAGATAGATCCTGTTACCACATAATCTAGCAGGGGTCCTAGGAGGGGTTCCTAAGGGACAACTACTAGACCAAATTAATTGCTACACCATGGCATCCTTTAGCACCACATTTGGCTTGCTTGTGCCCCACTCATGTAGAGATGATGATGCACTTGTACCAAATTGCCAAGCCAGCCACATATTTGCACCAAACACTTGGCATATGATCCAGGGTCCAAATGGGGTTTTGTCTCACCCGCGGAGACATGGGAGGGCTTGTATCATCATTTTGGCCCTTGTTGATGGAGTATCGACATGTCTGATCCAGTTGGAGACCCATGAGACCATTCACTGTGCCCCACAGCCACTTGGGAGCACCACAAATGTTTTGCTTGGAAACTAAGGGGCCGATCCCTTGGTCATGATTTTGAGAGCCCTTTTTTTCATTTCGGCACATGGGGGACATGTATTGGCCTTCTAACGACCCTTTGCACCGTGATTATATCAATTCGGCCTCATTAGGAGGGCTTGTATTGGATTTTTTGAGCTACTTGGTAGGCTTGTCACAAATTTTATTGTTGTTTTGCACATTAGAGTCATTTTTAGTGGCTCATTAGGCTAATTAGACCCATTTAAACTATTGGAGGCTCATATAAATTAGAAATGAGCCTCATTTGTTGAACATCATCACTTGTATTTGGGATATCTCTCTCTAGAGAATTCAGACCTACAATTTGTGGAATGATTTGGATGATTAAATGCATTTTGATGTGTGGAAAGTTTTCGCTATCTCTCTTGTAGCTTCATTTGGCAAGTTTGTGGATGGATATACTCTTCTTTAAGTATGATCATCATGGGCAACTTGCTTGTTGTGTCTCTCCATGTCATCAGTCTCCCTTTCCTTCCGATCATGACCTTGTGGTGGCCACAAAGCTCGATATAAATGGTAGGGACCGTGATGAAGATGATATGCCCGAGGTTGCCATTCATCAGAGATTTATGAGCTTGATTGTTGATATCTCTATATTTTGGTTGTAAGAGAGGATCCTGTGGAGTAGATTGCATCACTTTTCTCCCTTTTCGCCTGTGATCCTTTTTGTGTGGACATTTTATTTTCCCACCTCCTGCCCTTGTGACCTTCCATATAGCCATTGCCACCTTTGCCTTTGGATCTGTTGCATGAGTAAGCAGAGGGGTAGTTGTTCTCATATTGACTAGATGATATGTTGGTTGCATTGGGTCTATGATTACACTTAGTACTTATATGATGTAATATGCATATTAGAGTAGGATGAATTGCATATTGAATTTTGCATAGGAACTAACATCATATTATGTTATCATGCTAGCTTATATGCATTTAGATTAATATTGCGTTTAGAAGTAGATTTTATTACCAGTTGATTTTTAGGACTAACAAAAGCATGGGCGATCAAAGGACGCCATAAAAACATGCTGCCCCGTGTGCTTAGTCTTTGATGTGCAGGTAACAGGTCTACGATCCCAAGAGATTGCTGGTGTTCTCATGACTTCCTCATTTGAGTATATGGTTCGTGCACTCTATTGAGAGTTAATGTCCCAGTTGGAGCTAGATGTTACCCACCACTAGTGGGTGACACCCATAGGAGAAATTTTCTCCTAGATTTGTTTTCAGCCTACAACCAACAACCCCTTGTAGCCACCATATAGCTTGATGTGCCACCATTCTCCACCACCTGAGCTAGCCATTATGTGCCCTCATTCATCAATTATGATCGTATGTTTGAAGGTGGGCCTTACAACCCCAAAGCTATGACTTTTCATTATGTAATTGTGTATTTTTTCTTACTTATCATAGACATATCTAGACATGGATTAGTGGGGGGGATTCGGTGGAAAGAATGGGTTTATTCTGTATTCTTCTTCCCTTGTCCAATTTGGTGGTCAGTCTTGTAACCTAGTCCGGTGGGATCCGCTCTATTGGGTACTAGCTTTAGGAGTGACATTACATGGGAAACCCTGATTTTGGTCACGTGGCCTTGCTCCCTGACACCATACATATCACTCCCCTTTGCTCATTATAACCCCCTTTCACATTTTTCCCATCTGGGTCCACATTTGTCCATTGGGTCCACAAGGAGTTAGCCTCCTCCTCCCCTTTCCCACACCTTGGGTTGGGACTAAAATAATGCCCTAGAGGTTGATGCAGCTAAAAAGAAAGTTAAAAGCATAATTTGGCAACTCTTAAAAGGAAATGTACTATAAAATGCAAAAGGTGGTCTGGACATAAAAATTTAGTGCATGGGCGAAAGCCAAACATGAGCTCTACCCCTTATCATTATGGCGATCACTTTGGTTCCTAGGGACCCTATATGAGCCCCCTACTGATTATTAAGGAACCCAGGATTGTCCCAACTTCAGGTGGGTGAGGAACTGCCCAACCTTAAGGCGTAAATCACTGTTATATCATACACATCATGCTCTCATTCCCCAAAGTCCCGAGCAATTATAAGGAAAAAAATCAATAAAAGGCAAAAGGCATATGAAGAAGGGTGGAAAAACACAGGTCGAGGTAACTCATGTACCACGATTTCTCCCTCTTGCATCTATACACCCATGTGTGGGCTTCCCATTATGGCTACCCTTGTACCATGGCATGTGGCTTGGAGCTTTCCTTGCTACCCCACTCCGTTTCATCATTATTTCACATGACATCTACCATTTGACGGATGTACTATGGACATGTCACTCCCTAGATGTTGAAACCACCTAATAGGGTCCTTTATTAACCTTCTTCTTGAGCCTGTGGACACTTGTACATTCTAAGGCCCATTTGGAAGCACATGCGACTATGGAGTGTCTACTTAGGCCCCTGATTTGTAAGCTTATTTATTCAATTACACTAATGAATTGTTGTACTGGAAGGTGAGGAGACTCATAGGATCTTATATAGGATTGAAGGTGGGTCTTCACCTTGGGTTTGGTCTCCCTATACAGGATCCAACCCCTCCAGTGTTGGAAAATGTAACTAGGTTTGATCTTCATTTAATGTATTTGAGTCATCTTGTAATGTACTTGTCAAAAGAATAAAGAAAATAATAATAATTATTATTATTATTGTGACTTATTGAAGCATGGGTTTCATGCTTG
Source organism: Pinus taeda (assembly GCA_000404065.3). Taxonomy (NCBI): domain Eukaryota; kingdom Viridiplantae; phylum Streptophyta; class Pinopsida; order Pinales; family Pinaceae; genus Pinus; species Pinus taeda. The sequence continues at coordinate 17,777 of APFE031266091.1, forward strand.
GGTCACCATGTTTTAGGTCAAAGTCCCCATTGAGAACTTCTAAGATTTATGTTGAGCACATAGAGTCATTGTATTTTTAAAGAGACCCTTCTTGGGCTTTTGAATCATGTAAAAAGGTTAAGTATTGAGTCAAATGTAATTTATGTATCCTCCACATCAATTCGGCCTAAAAGAGATCAAATCGGCCTAAGGACATCAATTCGACCTCCCTTGAAGCCTATAAATAGAAGCAAATCGAATTCATTTGGAGCACTTCAACTCAAGCAAGTTCGATATCTCTAAGGAAGCTGGAAAGTGTGAAGTACGAAGCCGGGAGGCCAAAGGAAGTGCGAAGTACAAAGCCGGGAAGCCAAAGGAAGTACGAGTTGGGTGGAGTCTAAGGAGAAGAAGAAAAACGAAATTTTAGTGCCTCTCTTTCTTTGTTTCGTGCCCTAGATTGGGAGATCAAAGTCTTCCAAGTTTTGTTGACGCCGGAAGCTGCTACATAGTCGAAGTTGCTAGAAGAGAGGTTGAAGATTTGGGAGGCTGACTTGGTGTGGAGGGAAGGTTTGTTCTTTGTCTAGGATTAAGAGTCTCAAAGAATACTATTGAAAGGAAGATATTTTTGGCTTGGTTTTCCCTTTGAAGGGGGTTTTTCCTTGGCATAGTGCCTACATCTGGTGTCCATTGTTTTACGTGCTTTCACTTTGGTAATTGCTTGATGAATTAAAAGAAAGAAGATATAAAGAATCGTAATAACAAATCAAGAACATCACAAGTAATTATCAAGAATAAGAAAATCTTTTTGCCTTTATGATTTTCTAACATGGTATCAGAGCTTTGGTGAAGAAAGAAGAAAAAGGCAGTCTCAAGCACTTAATCAAGGAACCATCAAAGGTATTATCTCAGGGAAGGAGTCCACTATATTCAAGGAAGATATATAACACAATCAAGGGAGAGAACAAACCTGAAGGAGCCTCAAGCTACAAGTCCTGGAAGAAGAGGATTGACCTCATCCTTGAAAAGAACAAGGTACTAAACTTGGTCAAAGGAAAAGTAAAGAAGTCTATAGATGACTCTAATGATGCTGACAAAGTGAAATTCAGGGAACTAGAATTGGTGGCCATGACACTAATGGTAGAAGGAATAACAGATGACCTTGTCCCATTTATAACCAACATCAACCATGCTTAGTAAATGTATGAAGCCTTGTCAAAGTTATTCACTATTAAGAACATTGGTCAAGTGGCAAGCTTGAAGAATGAACTAAGGACCACAAAGATGACTAAAGAAGATACAATGGCCTCCTTTTTTGTGAAGATAGCAAGAATCATAGATGATCCTTTTGGCCATTGATGAAATTGTCATAGACGAAGAACTTGTGATCGCTGCTCTATTAGGATTGCCACCTACTTGGGGTGCATTTGCTGTAGGACTTAACAGTTGGAAGGAAGCTCCCACTTTCGAAGAACTATGGACTGCCTGTAGTCAAGAAGAATTGAGGATCTCTCTAGTTGGCAATCTTGAAGGAGTATCTGTTGAGTCGATTTAATCACTGTTAATTTGACTGAATCAAAACCATTAATTGTCAACCCAGGGTAGGTCTGTGCCAATACACTTCAGACAAGAATAAAAATAAAAGACAGAAAGAAATGCCACTGAATTTAATTGGAGAAAGTAATACTCATGCAGAAAGAAAAACATTCTACATATATGAAACCACACTTCATGTTACCAAGGAAAAGGCGCGCCACACACCACACCACTAATTAAGCCAACTAACTGAATATTATGCTCAAATTAATCCTGTGTGACAGCATATCAAAAATCTGGAAACAGAATAAACCCATTCTGCAAATTACACGATGACAAAAATAACTTCACACTTACTGAAAGGAACAATAATTTATCTACCACTACACTACTACTGTTGCTGCAATCCCTGCTAAATAGGAGGGCCCTTCTTCCCTAGCAGGGCGCAGGGATGAAATGCGACTTAGTTAAGGTCCAAACACCACGTCTGTAAAAACATCAACAACGTTGTTCTTTGTATTAAAAATTAAAATGGTTATGAATTACAGAAGCAAAATGATGACACTGTCCCTCCTTGTTTACATGGAACTAAGTCCCCTTTATAAGATTTACATTCCCAAAATAAGAAACAGATCACTAATGAGAATCTCACGATTCTCATGCTGATCAATATTGAAAGGGAATAGAAATCATTACAACAGGTTCTAAATACAAGGCCTATTGCTATTACATCATTTCTCAAAATCACCACTGCCTTGATTCCTTAACCACCCATAGATAATACAATCTTTACGACAACTGTCCCGTGGAATAGTCCTAGATAGGTGTGATGTAGTCAAAATCCCACGGTGTAACAACAATTCAAGGTGTAACAACAATGCTTGAGGTGTAGCAACAATTCAAGGTGTAACAACAATGGTTTGAAACAACGAGTACGCAAAACCCCTTTGTGAATTATCACACCGCTGTTCATCCTTTGGCCATGGAATTTTGCCTCGGTTAGCCATCAAAAAGATATTACCTCATACATATTTAACAAAAATGGCAAAATCATATGTCATAACAAAAATAGATGCTTATAACTAGGAAAAAGGTAATTATGATATAAAGTCCACAAGTTCAAAGGTGAAATGGTCAAGGATGGGGGGAAAAAGGTGTCAAAAATATGCACAAAACTTGTACCCAACATCTCCCCCAAGCTAAACCAATTGCATGTCCTCATGCAAAATACTTCAGAGCCTATTGTTATACTTCATATGTAGTTCTGTCAGATTATAGGCATTAGCAGTGTCCTCCTCGGTAGATCTGTAGCCTTGAGTGGCTATCAGCTCATGTGGCCAAGATTCCTCCTCATAATCACACAGTTGATACTGGGGTTGGTACTCCTCCACTGGCAGCCAAATCAAAGGATACTTAAACTTGAGCCCTATCCAAAAGGCGCCCAATAGATCTACAATCCGGGCATACTCTGGGACCTGTGCAACAACGAAAACGAAATTTTGAAAACCAAATGGGTCACTCTCCTCTAGTCCTGCACTACTAACCTCTGTGCGTTTATTGCTCCCTGTTAGTGCACGACTCTTCCTCTGCACAAAAAGGCTGAGGCGGAGCTTCACAATTCTTCTCGTGTAGATGGTTGCATGTTCCTTGACATCCGGAACACTCAAAAATTTCCTAAAAAGTTGTCTTAATTTTGCAGCCATACCCAGTTCAGCCCGAATCATTAATGTTGCCTTCTCTCATTCGCGTCGACTGACTTCATAACCATGTGCCATTTTATCTGGTTTTTCATAAAAGAAATAAAGGCGCACAACTATAGATTGCCCATGTAAGAAAGAACACACACAACCATGTGCGTACTAACATGTTCACAAATTATATTATGAAGGAAAAGCTCGCAAAGCAAGCTTTGATCATGATAATCACAGGCATGAAAAACATCCAAAAAGGTTTGGGTAGAATTACCCAATTACGGTCTATTTTCATAGACCGCCTTCAACTGAAACAAGAAAAATCGTTCCCACAGAAAAACTGGGTAGGATGGAGAGGGTCTTCTACACCCTAATAGATTTAGGGCGAGTTCATGTAGCTTGTGTTTATCATTCGTTAAATCCCGAACCTGCTACTGCAACAGCTGCAACTGCTCTGCTTTCTTCTTCATCGCTGCCTCTTTCCCCATATTTCCCATTTTTCTGCCAATTCCTTCTCAGCCATTTCTCCTTGAGCGAGTTTACTACTTTTTGGTGTGCCGCCAGCGAGATCACTCCTTCCTGTAACAAGAGTGCCGGTTGCTTCCACTTCTGCGACTCTAATGCTAATAAAACTCTCTACCAACACCATCTTGCTTAAGGACTGTGTGTTCCTTCGCATGCAATATCACAACATCCTTAGGATTGAGCTACTCTGTTTCGGCTGTTGGTTCTTGTGTAACAGTAGCATCATTAACGGGTTCTTGTGTAGCAACCTCTTCTTTTTGTCCTTGGGTAGCTTCTGCCTCTACTGCTGGTTCTTGTGTGACAATAGTGTCGTCGGCAGGTTCTTGTGTATTAGTTCCCGCGTTGCTACCCATGGGATGCTCCGTTTTAGCTACCGATTCTTGTGTATCAGTAGCGTCGTCAACGGGTTCTTGTGTAACAACTTCCCAGGGTTTGGTCTGCATTTCCATCAAGATGGTGCTTGCAACATAGACTTTGTATCTGGTTTTTATCGTGCGTGCCGCACACACAGGACCTTGTGCAGAATCCACCCTCATTTTGTCCACTACTTCTGCCAGGGTATCCAGGCTTGGGACCCTTGCTTCTGCTCTACTTCCTTCTAATTGCTGCCTTAATTTTTCATTTTTTTTCTTCTATATTTTTTATTTCAAGCAACAAAATCTCAGTCTCGTACTTACCTGGCAGAGGGTCTTCTTCCGGATGGGGTTGTTCCCCTTCTTTCTGCTTCCCCGTGTCCTTGCTCGGTTCTTTGCTAGATGAAGGTGAAGATTCCGGCCGTGAGCTGACTTTTACCCTTTTCTTTGGTATCCTGTCGCTTATCGGCTTCTTCAATGATCTTTTCTCAATTCTACCCTTTGGAGATTGGCCTCGCTCTCCAGTCTCCCTTGCTTCCTTTGGGGCGTCAGGGATTTCAGTTTGCCTCTTGCGAGAGGTCCTTGCCTTTCTACTCATAAATTCTTCCCAGCTTCTACCTTGTCGTTCCAATGCATCTAGTATGATCAATTTAATGAGACTGTGATTGGTGACACGAGTTTCTGGGTGTGCAACAATTTTTACAGCTGCAAACATGTGCCTGATGTTTTCTAACAAGAAATATGGAAGGTTAACCAGCTGCCTGTGCCGTAGGTGGTTTAGTAGTGCAAAATGGTAGTTGAACATGATCGTTTCCCTTCCTTCATAGGTAATGTACTTGATAATGTATAGGGCAACATCTCCCCATGACTGAGGGAGTGACAATCTGTCAATTCCCCTACCCTTCTTTTCCAATTTTTCCTCTCCTCGAAGGAATTATGCTTTAAGAGGGGTCATTGCTTTTTCTGCAAAACCACTGTTTCCCCACAGTGTGTAGTAATGTCACACGGGCAATCACTTCTTCTGTCATTTCTAGCTTTATGCCCCAAACTTTCGTTTGGTTTTTATGCAAGTTCCAAGCGAATTCCATGGCCACAGACTCCTCTGATCCCTTGAGTTGTTTGAAAAATTCGAAATCGCTGCTTCCTTAAAGACTTGACATGCCGCAGGGCAATTCTCCAATGCTTCAATCGAATTGGGCTCTTGTCGGACTGCTGCTCCTCCCATCTCTCTCCCAACACTCTGTACTCTGCTCTTTCTCTGAGAATTTTGGAATGAAGGTGCAATGCTTCGTTGAGGTTGATGTTAGGGTAGTGAAATAGGCAATAAAATGAGGATTTCGGGTTAGGGAGGATCGTACTGCACACGATATGGTTTCATTATTGGTTTGGATCATGGAGATCTGGTATTAAATGCGTTTTAATTCTTGGCATGATCGAAATAAAGGGATAATGATGACAGTTTTAATAATGATTTACCGGATTTAAATTTGAGATCATAGATTACGAAATTGTTTGCCTTCTCCCCCGAGTTTAATGTGACATCGGTCCTCGACCGTTTAAAGAGATATCGTATTAATTGCCATGATTGTTAAACATAGGGCATAAGTGATATACCTTTGTATGACGTACCTGATGTGACGTGGCAAGAAAGGATTGGTAACAAGAATCAGTGATATAATTAATTCCAATGATGATGTGCTAGTTTTATGAATTTCTCCCGCAGCATAGCGCTGATGATTACTCTCTCTTTTTATATTGCAGCTAACGATTTCGCTAATGTGATTGCTTACAAGTTGACAGTTGTTACACATGTAACAGCAGACCCAATTTCCATGCTATTTCTACAGTCGTTTCTTGTTTACATGATTCTTTAAAATACTTACAAAAAAGAATTTACAGTGATAACAAACATATTCTAATAGAACTTATAACAACATAAAAATATAATATGTATGAGTTACATAATACTGTTACAGAAGAAAAGGATATGTGCAACCACTGCCACAGTGGTTTTCAACAGTCACAGTCGGTCTTTCTGTGCCCTAGAAGAGGTTTTCACAGTGAGGGTTTTATTTATTTGTTTTTATTGCTTTTTTTTATATTTATTGCTGGGTGTAACCACTGCTGATAGAAGCTAGTTTTTGGCTGTTACACTTATTAGAGAATTAAGAAATTGGCAGCACAAGGGAATTGTCCCCTGCCTTTGTAATCTGAAGGTCAGAATCCGTGATAGTGTTGATGAATGATTCCTTTGAAGCAGGTTTGTGATATAGCCGGAGACGATGCCCATTAGCAAACAATGGTGTCCTAGCATTATTAATGGTTACTAAATTTACACTCCCATTGTCGAAGACTATGTCAAATTTATAACGACCTAGCCACTTGGTGCAGAGCTTCCCTTTAAAATCATTAAATCTTGAATCATATAATAGAGCCCAATCTCCTTTTTGAAATTTCTTCTTTTTAATGAATTTATCATGCCACTTAGCTCTTTGTTGCTGGACAATGTCTGTTTGGTGAATGACAATCTAGTTCATTAAGCTGATTCAACCATTGTTTCTGTGTTGTTGCTAGCTCCAAATTTACTTGTAGTGCTGTTCTTAATGTCTTAATTTCAAATTCTATAGGAAACATAGGATTTTTACCATACACTAATTCGTATTGTGAGAACCCTGTAGTATTCCTCCATGTAGTCTGGTATGCACACAATGCTTCTGGAAGTTTATCAGCCCATTTTCTCCGATAGCTAGCTATGATCTTGGTAAAAATGCCCTCAATAACCTTGTTGGTGCTTTCTACTTGGCCATTTGCTTGCAGATGATAAGGCAAAATGATTCTATGATAGATTTTGTATTTTTCAACCAAGTTCTGAATCAAATTAGATGTAAACTGGGGTCCTCCATCTGTCACTATTTCTCTGGTACTCCAAAGCAGACAAAAATATCTTCAAACAAGAAGTCTGAAACAACTTGCTCTGTAGCTTTGGTTAATGCTTTCGCTTCAACCCATTTTTTGACATAGTCTGTGTAGACCAGAATGTAGGATTTCTGCTGAGATGATGGGTTAATTGGTCCTACAAAATCTAGGGCCCATTTCTCAAATGGTTTTAAGACTATTTGAGGCTATGGCAACATCTCATCTGATTGGAGTGGTTGACCCATTCTCTGGGAGCTGTCACATCCCTTCACGAATTTCTTAGCATCCTGGAATATTGTGGGCCAATAGTATTTTGTTGAGAGCACCTTGTATCTTGTTCTCTTATCTGCAAAGTGTCCTCCGCAAGTTTCCTCATGACAAGCTCGAAGGATATCAAAAATTTCATCCTCCCTTACACAACGTCTGATCTGATAGTCTGGTCCAGTGTGATAGATATTTCCTTCTGTCCAGGAGTATCTAGCACTTTGCTGGACAATCCTTTTCTTTTCCCTGTAGGATAGGTGTTGGGGGAATTTTCCTACAACAAGATAATTAGCTATGTCTGCATACCACGATGAGTGAATTGAAATAGCAAAAAGATATTCATCTGGAAAAGAATCTTCTTCAATAGGCACACTTTCACTACCAACATTCAGCCTAGAAAGAAAGTCAGCCACGACATTATATTTCCCAGGTTTATCTAGGATAGTTATATCAAATTCCTGTATCAACAATAATCACCATGTAATCCTACCGTCAATGACTAGTTTGTTCATCAAAAAATGAGTGGCAAAGTGGTCAATGTGTACAAACACTTGATACCTTGTGATGTAGTCCCGAAATTTATTGATGGCATGCACTACTGCAAGGAATTTCTTCTCGGTCATTGTGTAATTGAGTTCAGTTGGAGTCAAATTTTTGCTTATATAATAAATGTTAGATGGTTTCTTGTCCTCTAGCTGGCCCAAAACAAATCCCACAACAGTATCAGAGGCGTCCGTAGCTATATGGAATGACAGATTCCAATTCGGACCCTGCAAAATAGGAGCTGCTGATACACAGTCTTTTAATTTAGCAAAGGCCTGCTCGCATTTTCCTGTCCATACAAACTCTGCATCATTCATAAGTAAAGAAATTAAAGGAGATGCAATCTTTGAAATTTTTTCTATAAACCTCCTATAGTACCCTGCATGACCCAAGAAACTATGTACCTCTTTTTGTGTCTTGGGGATTGGGATTTTCAAGATTACCTCTATCTTAGCAGGGTCCACTTTAATCCCGTTAGCTGAAATAAGATGTCCCAGCACAATCCCTTCATTCATCATCATGTGACATTTCTCAGTACTCAAAGCAACATTAGTCTGTTTGCATCGTTTTAATACTTTTCCAAGTTGACTAATGCTGTTTCGAAGGCATTCTCATAGGGTGTAAATTCATCCATGAAAATTTCTACACAGTCATTCAACAGATCCGAGAAAATTCCCAGTATCTCCCTTTGGAAAGTTGCTGGTGCATTACAGAGTCCAAAAGGAAGAACCCTGTATGCGAAAGTTCCCCAAGGGCAGGTAAAGGTCGTTTTATCTTAGTCTTCCGAAGCAATCTGTATTTGGTTGTACCCACTAAATTGGTTTAAGAATGAGAAAAGTTTCTTTCCAGACAGGGTATCAAGGACCTGGTCTATAAATGGCAAGGGGAAATGGTCCTTTTGAGTGGCTTTGTTAAGTTCTCTATAATCTACACAGATCCTCCACTTGCCATTCTTTTTGGGGACAATGACAAGCAGAGATACCCATTGACTGTCAGAAATGGGATAAATGAAGTTGGCATTCAAGAGTTTATGCAATTCTTCTTTTACTACCTCCTTTAATGCAGGGTTCATGCGTCACTGTAGTTGTCTCACTGGATTGCAACCATCCTTCAAATAGATGTGGTGAGTGTATAATACCATGCAAATGCCTTTTTGTACTTTTGTAACAGTGGTAACAACAATTTGTTCTGCTCAGCAGTCATGTTTGGATTGACATTAAGATATTTTCCTTGTTCTATTTCAATAGGGTTGCTGTTAATACATGGAGCGGTCTTCATTTGTTCAAGGCTCAAATCTTCTATAACATCTTCCTCCCCGAGTCTTCAATGGAAGTAACAGAAAGTGAATTACTAATAAAACCACTTATGATATCATCTTCCATTTCATTCTTAAAGCACTGTGCCTTCCCGAGGGTGGGAAGTGGCTTTGAGTGGTCAGACTCAAGTTCAAATTCATCCCACAAGGGATTTCCCGAATCTGTATCTGGTTTTGTTGGGGGATAAAGGCTAAGATTCTTGGTGGCCTGACCATTAGAAATCATCATAGACCCCAACCTGCATCTTATGAATGCATCTGCAGTGGCTAGCCACGACCTTCCTAAGATTAAAGTATGGCCCCCTAGGTTTGATTTAGTTTGTAAAATAAGGAAGTCAACAAGTTATTGACAAGAATCTACTGTAATCACTACGTCTTCTAACATCCCCTCAGGTTTGACACGAGACCTATCTGCTAATTCCAACACCGCAGGTGTGTGTCTTACTGTGTAACCCTAAGGTGATGAAGATCTCTTTTGTCATTACAGTAATGGCTACCCCTAAACCAATCAATGTATTGGAAATGGACTTGTCATCGATGTAAACAGTGACAATAGGATTCCTTGGATCATTGTATTTGGTTAAAAGGGGTTGATCAATCATCAACTCGGACAACTTTCCCATCACATGAATAGTAGCAAGGTCCTTAGGCTTCCTTTTAGATTTTTGAACACACAGATCCCTTACTGTTTTTGCATACACGGGCACATCTCTGATAGCTTGTAGTAGAGGAATCCGTATGTGTAAGTTTCTCAACTCCTTGAGAAAATCCGATTCTAGGTGTGAAGTCACACCAGTTTTTGCTAGCCTTCGAGGATATGGAGGATCTTTAGTTGTTATAATCAAATTGGCTGTTATAGGTGTATCAACTTTACTCAAATTGGCTGTTACAAGCGCAACTATCCTTTCCAAATCAGTTGTTATAGGTGTGACAACAACTTCAAAATCTGTAGAACCCCCCCTAGGTGATTCACATTCTTCTTCGGTTATAACAGGGGAAAGATTTGGGGGGAAGATTTGGGTTAACCACTTTCCCTGACCGAAGATGGATTTCGTTATACCCGACAAGAGTGATACAATAAGTCTGAAAGGTAGTCGAGGGTTCAATGTTCTGGGTTGCCTTATTGTTTGGGTTAGGGTTAGGTTGCATAGGTAATTGAGGTCGTATAGAAGGTGTAGCAACAGGTGTTTGAAGAGGTGGTAGCTGTAACTGTTGTTGTACTGGTATTATAGGGGGGATTGGAGCTAGGGAATTTCCTCTCCAATTCTGAGTCCAAGGATATGGTTGCGATGGAGGGCATTGGAAAGGTGATGAGGTAGACCACTGATTCCAAGGTGAAGGATATTGTGACGGAGAGGCAGAGTACTCCCATGGAAATTGCTGAACATTATATGTATTATTCCATGGATTGAAAGAAGAGAAGTCTTGAGGCATACTTGGGGGTCGTGGTTGCCATGGTTTCCTGGATCCAATGAAGTAGGAAAACTAAGCCTCCTCGCTTGATTCCTTAAGATAAGATAAGATAATTTTATTAGTGTCCAACAGATGACCATAATAGGTGAATGGGACTGTCGGTTTACAAGTGATTACATCATGCAAGTCGGTGGACCAAACGGTCCCCTTAAGCACGTCTTTCAATCTGGGAAGCTCCAGGCAATGACCTGTTGAATGCCCTAGATCACAAATGTTGCATAGGCCAATGCTGTTTACCCTACACTCCTTCCGGGAATGCTTGTCTTTGCATATCGGATAGAACACGGCTAAAGTTGCATCAACCTCGTCCTGTGCTTTCTTCACTTGTGCCATCGTTATTTGAGCTAACAGGGTACTGGGAAGATCAGTTTTAAGATTCTTGAACAAGTTTTCGATTTCTGCCCTGGTCACACCACCGTTTGCAGATTTCTATATCCTGGTAGAGGCATCTCATACCATGCTTCTCCCCTTCGATGATCCTCTAGAGCATCTCAAACAAAGCTTTACTATCTCGACAAATGGTTCCTGAGATATGTCCCCCTTCCCTAATAGATTCAGGGTATTAAGGTAGTCATCTCTCATTCCCCTTATGAATATGGTCCTCAAGATTTCTTGATCTAATTCACTATGTTTAGATGTATGAAAATTGTAATGGAATCGCTCCACATAGTCCTCCAAGCTTTCTTCCTCCTTTTGTGTCATCCTAAATATTTCTTCCCTCAAATCCCTGGTTTTGCAATAATCTTGATACTTAGATAGGAATGTCTCTTTCATGTCGCTCCACATCCGAATGGTAGCAGAGCCTAATCCCATGAACCATCTCAATGCTGCTCCTTTTAGATTAGCATGGAATAATTTCAGCTTTTGAGCATCTGAAATATAATCATAGTTCCTACACAAGACATCAAATTCAAACAAGAAGGTGTTAGGGTCTTCTATAGTCATCCCTTGAAAAGATGGGAGAGATGACAAAGGAATGTTTTTCATGGGAGCCTTGCCTCTGATATCCCCGATTGGAAACTCAAAGGGGGTAATGGTGGCATCTGTTTTAGTGTTGTTGTCATTGTTGTCCCCCATTGTTGATCCTCCTGACCTTTGTTGTGATGGGTCTTCTCCAGACCGTTTTGGTGACTGTCTTGTGGGTGAAGATTTGTTAATTGATAGCTCACGCTGCTTCGGGGTTGGCTGTTTCATTGCGCTGCCCGAATCGGGATATTGATAAATCAATGAATGCTTTTCTGTCTCAGGCTCCTGGTGTTCCCCACCAGTTTCCCCTTGACCCTCAGTCCTAAGGTCCGGATCACTAGCCTTCCACTGCAATTCCTAATTTGGATACTTAGTTTTGGGAGTGGTTATAGTAGTTTTAGGATGATACAATCCAGAGACAGAGGAACCAGATGCTTCTGTTCTTATTATGGGAGTAACAACTTTTTGTGGCCTTGTTTTCCTTGCGTCCCTTTGAGAATTTGACTATTCTTTTTCTGCTTTTGAGATCATCTCATGAATAAATGTTTTCCTCCCCAAATCTGTGCTCTTCTTATTTCTCTTATGACCCATTTTTCCTGTGATTTATTAGAGTGGTTGTACTTTAGGATTTCTATTATTCCTACACTTTACACATGGACTTTATGTGCATTTATTCAAGCCCTAAGTGTCTCAGCTTATACGGTGATGAGCCCACTCAAGTATATTAGAGCGATGCGCTGGTTCTTACCTCTCGTCTTAACGCCCAACACATGTAAAGCTAAGAACATATCTAAAGAATCAGGAATTCACATAGCCAAAGTGTCCTAGTGACCATAGGGGTGAGCCCGCCCAGGTGATGCGCAGGTTCTTACCTCTCGTCTTACCACCCAACACCTGTACACTAGAAACACTCTATTGACAAAACACACTTTGTTGATTACATCGTCAACTGTGTTCCCTAGCAACGATGCCAAAATGTTGAGTTGATTTAATCACTGTTAATTTGACGGAATCACAACCATTAACTATCAACCCAGGGTAGGTCTGTTTATTTCAAAGGAGTATGCACTGTTTGTGCCGATACACTTCAACCAAGAGTAAAAATAAAAGACAGAAACAAATGTTGCTGAATTTAATTACAGAAAGTAACACTCATGCAGAAATCAAAAACATTCTACAGAAATGAAAACACACTTCATGTTATCAAGGAAAAGGCGCTCCACACACCATACGACTAACTACGCTGGCTGATTGAATATTATGCTCAAATCAATCCTGTGTGACAGCGTATCAAAAATCTGGAAACAGAAATAAATACATTATGCAAATTACAATGCGACAGGAATAACGTCACACTTATTGAAAGTACCAATAATTAATCTACCACTATGCTACTGCTGCTGCTGCAACCCCTACTAAAGAGGAGGGCCCTTCCTGCCTAGAAGGGTGCAGGGATGAAATGCGAATTAATTAAGGTCCCAACACCATGTTTGTAAAAACATCAACAACGATGTTCTTTGTATTAAAATGGTTATGAATTACAAAAGCAAAATGACGACACTATCCCTCCTTGTTTACATGGAACTCCGTCCCCTTTAGAAGATTTACATGCCCAAAATAAGAAACAGATCAGTGATGAGAATCTCACGATTCTCATGTTGATCAATATCAAGAGAGAATAGAAATCGTTACAACATGTTCTAAATACAAGGCCTATTGCTGTTACATAATTTCTCAAAATCACAACTGCTTTGATTCCTTAACCGCCCATAGATAATACAATCTTTACGAAAACTGTCCTGTGGAATAGTCCTAGACAGGTGCGATGTAGTCAATATCCCGCGATGTAACAACAATTCGAGATGTAACAACAATGCTTGAGGTGTAGCAGCAATTTGGGTGTAACAATGATGGTTTGAAACAACAAGTACTCAAAACCCCTTTGTGAATTATCACACCGCTGTTCATCCTTTGGCCGTGTAATTTGGAGCATCACTTGAAAGAAACAGAGCTAGAGAACTTTTCTCCATAATTGCCTCAGTTAGCCATAGAGAAGATATCACCACATTCATATTTAACAAAAATGGCAAAATAATATGTCATAACAAAAATAGATTCTTATAACTGGGAAAAAGGTAATTATGATATAAAGTCCATAGGTTCAGAGGTGAAATGGTCAAGGATGGGGGGAAAAGGGTGTCCAAAATATGCACAAAATCTGCACCCAACAATATCAAATGCCTACATTGCTCAACATAAAGGAAAGAAATTGAAAGGGCCAAGGAAGAAAGTTGACATGTCCAAGGTAGAATGCTATCAATGTCATAAGAAGGGTCGCTACAGGGGTGGATGTCTCGACAATCCAAGAAACAAAAAGAGAGAAAGAGATCAAGCCAACATTGCTGAAGAAGGAGATCCAAAGAATGTCAAACCCAAAGAATCTGCCATAAGGGACTTACACTACTAAGTCCTTTGCTTTTAGTCTTTAGATATTCTATTTATATTTTTTGATGTTTTAGAACTTATAGTTTTTAACTTGTTTTTGGAAAAGACTTTTTTCTTTTGTTTTACAAGTTTATAGGTATCCCTCAAGCTTTGGAGGGAGCCCCTAACAACTCCCAAAGATAAGTATCTCATTTCCTTTCAATTTTTGGTTTCATGTACTTATTTAAGTTTTGATTATATTAATACTAATCACCATTCTCCCTCTATTTTATTGAATAGGAAAACATCTGCTATATCCTTAAGGAGTATGGAAGAGAGCCACCCAAGATAAGATTTGTCAAGAAACAAAGGTATGCCCTAAACTACAAAACATTGAATTCTTTATTGTAAATGTTTATTCATTTGATACTCTTTTACTAACATTCTACCCCACTCCTATTCTTAATTGATTTTATAGAACCATAGACAAGTTCCCTAGAAACCCTAACCTAAGGTTATGCTAATATGAATGTCTGAAACCCTAAACTATTTAGGGATATTGTGAAATGCTATTTGAAGATCTCGTTGATGATGTCATGATTGGGATTTCGTTATGATCATGAAATCTTAACTTGTTAGGGTTGAATGATGTTTGTATGAGATCTCAAACCTTTGAAATTTTTGGAATAGTAGGGTTTGCTTTGTTATGATATGAAACCTGTTAAATTTGGACAACTAGGTCCAAACTCCATGTTCTGATGCTCAGATTAAGAGGCTAATATTTTTGTTGGATTCCTCTTTCTGAGAGGTGTAAAATCCATATAAAATAGTCTTAATCCGATGAGTAGAACTTATATTTTGAATTTATTATTCTTAATAAATTATATGTGCAAGGTCGGCCAGTTTTGTAATGTAGGCTCACATGCCCAACAGATGTGTCACACACCCTCATTGATGGATATAAATACAGGAAAAGTTGGAGAGAATTTCAACACAAATCAACTCACATCTTCCTCTCTCATCCTAAAGAGTACGAGCTACCTGGAAGACGAATTTCAGCCACACGTGGGAAGGACGAAGAGGACAGACCGTACGGCTGAGCTGTAGTACGATTTTCTGCTGCTAGGGTTTCGCAGAAAGTTTGACCAGCGTTGACTTTGGTCAACGCTTGGTCCAATCAAGCTGAAAACTTGTGGAAGGTTCGATTTTTGAAGGCCGTACTACCTGGCACAAAATCGAGGTCAAAGGGTTGACCGTTTTGCTGCTGCGTTGACTTTTAGCTTGCTGCCCCTGCGTTGACTTTTCAGGACAGCGTTGACTTTTGTAGAATTGACTTGGGTTGACTCATCTATTGGTTGGAGGGTTGTTGTGACACATGCTGGGCTGGCTGACCAAAGGAGACTTTGCTGGTTGAAGCATCCTGATGACCGCCGAAACGAATACACACATTTTCCCTGTTTCTGATTTGTCTTCTGTAAGATCTGCTTATATGTTCTATCTGCATTTTGCTTAACTACTTGTATGATTGCTGTGAGAAAAGTGAAATTGCTCTTAGCATAGAACATCTACAAAACAGCACATGGTATCAGAGGTGAGGTGAAGACAAACTCTATCTATAGCAATCATCATCGAAGGAAATGGGTTCCACTAGTCTTGAATTCAGGAAGAATGACAAGCTGATTGGAAGTGATGACTTCCATGCCTGGAAGATGATATTAGATCTCAAATTGGAAGATCATGATCTCCTAGATCATGTGACAGGGAAGATTCAAGAACCTCCATCAAATGCCTCTGCTCCTGTTAGAACCAAGTATAAGAAGGGAGAAATCAGAGCAAAGTTGTTGATCAGGGAATCCATAAATAAGAGTCTGGTTGCCTACATATCTGAACTAGGCACATCCAAGGAGATGTATGACAAACTGATACTTATGTTCCAAGTAAACAATGTGAACCAAGTGCTATTCCTCAAGAACAAGTTGAAGAATATGAAGAAGGGCCGAGACAAGTCTATTCAAACTTTCTTTATGAAGTTGACCGAAACCAGGAACAATCTGCTAGCTATTGGGGAGACAATAGCTGATCGTGAGATGGTTCTCACCGCACTTGGAGGACTTCCATATGAATGGCAAGTATTCACAACTACCATTCTCAACAATAATACCATTCCTAACTTTGATGAGCTTCTGTCTAGATGTATGCAAGAAGAATCAAGGATGAAGGAATTTGATAATGAAAGAAATGCTGCCTATGTTGCTCATTCCCGAAAGAAGAACTCTGGTGGTTCTAAGGACAAAGGAAGGACTAAGACTCAAGAGAAGAAGGGTAAATGTTTCACCTGCCATAGGACTGGACACTATGCTAGAGAATGCCCCTTCAAGAAGGATTCTCCCGATAGTGACGATAACAACAACAACCGAAGGAATGGGAATCGAAGAAATGACAAATCCAAAGGAAAGAGGAAGGCTCACTTTGGAGGAAACAATCAACCTTCTAAAAGGACCAGAAATACCAGGTATGAGGAGTCTAATGTTGTTGATAAAAGAAATGAGTATATTCTAGTATCTGCTCTCTCAGCTGCATCTCCGCCCGACACTATGGATGTCTGGCTAATCGATAGTGGTGCCTCAAGACACATCACCGGATTCAAGGAAGCACTTTCTGACATGGTTGAAAGGGATACTAATCTAGAAATTATCCTTGGGGATAATGCCACTTATCCTGTGAAAGGGACCGGGACTGTGACCCTCCACTTGTCTCAAGGACAAGTCCTCCGTCTACAAGATGTACTCTATGTACCCAAATTGAAGAAGAACCTTGTGTCTGTATCTGCCATGGAAGACAAAGGATTCAATGTAACTTTCTCTGATGGAAAGGTACTCATGTGGAAGAAGAGCTTCAAGGAAGCTATCTCAATTGGTTTTAGAGTTGGTACACTCTACCAGGTTGGAGGGAGTCCGTTGGGAGCTATGACTTGTGATACTATCCGTCAAACCGAACTATGACACCGAAGATTTGGACACCTTCATTACAAGGCTCTTCCCGAAGCAAGGAAGGTGGTGACAGGGATGCCTGATTTTGGAAATAATCATGAAGGTGTATGTAAGGGTTGTGCTGAAGGAAAACATACACGGGGACCTTTCCCCTCAAGTGTCACAAAGACATCTGAGATATTGCAATTGGTCCATTCTGATCTTTCCGGTATATTGCCTGTAACATCCCTGGGGGGATGTTCTTACTATATGACATTTACTGATGACTTCTCTCGCAAAACCTGGATATACTTTTTTGAAGAAGAAGGATGAGGCTTTCATGTGGTTCCATACCTTCAAAGCCTTGGTGGAAAATATGACCGGAAAGAAGATCAAGATTTTGCGGACTGACAATGGCACTGAATATGAGTCAAATGAGTTCAAAGACTTTTGCAGAGAAGCTGGCATTAAGAGGGAGACTACCACTGCATATACTCCTGAGCAGAATGGTGTTGCTGAACGCAAGAATAGGACTATTGTGGAAGCTGCCCGTGCCATGCTATGTGACCAAGGTCTACCAAAGTTTCTGTGGGGAGAAGCTGCAAATACTGCTGTGTACATTCAAAACCGATGCCCTCATTCCGCTTTGGACTCCAAAACTCCCGAAGAGGTTTTCTCTGGTAAGAAACCTGATGTCTCACATTTTAGAATTTTTGGATGTCCTGTCTATTTTCATGTGCCGGAAGAAAAGAGAAGTAAGCTAGATGCTACTGGGAAGAAAGGAATGTTTGTGGGCTACAGTGAGACTTCTAAGGCATATAGAGTCTATGTACCTGGTCAAAGGGAAGTAGAGATAAGCCATGATGTCACTTTTGACGAAGATGCTTCCCTGAAGAAAGTAGTAGATCTGAAGAAAATCATGAAGAAAGACCTGAAAATCTGGAAGAACCCCAGGATGAGACTATGCCTGATGTTGAAGGGCCAATGGACCCTATTGATCCTTCCCCTTCTCTAGGAAAGAGGCCATCATGGCTCAGGGACACCCTCGAAGATGCTGAGGGTCATGCTGCCCCAAGGGGGACATTCGAGAAAGCAAGAAGCCGTGTAGATACCAAGGCTATCTAGCTGCCATGAGTACTATTGTACAATCTGAACCTGGATCTTTTGAGGAAGCCATCAAGCATCAAGTCTAGAAGGATGCTATGCATGAAGAATATGAGGCTATTATGAAGAATGATGTCTAGGATGTGGTCCCGAGACCGAAGGACAAATCTGTGGTCACCGCTAAATGGCTCTACAAGATTAAACATGGATCTGATGGGAGTGCTGAAAAGTTTAAGGCAAGATTTGTTGCCCGTGGCTTCCCTCAAAAGGAAGGAATTGACTATGACGATATATTTGCACCTGTGGCTCGATATACCACCATCCGATCCATCATAGCCCTTACTGCTATGCAAGGATGGAGTCTTCATCAGATGGATGTCAAGACCACTTTTCTGCATGGTGCAATAAAGGAAGAGGTGTATGTAGAACAACCTCTGGGATTTGAAGTTCAAGATCGAGACACTTATGTCTGCAGGTTGAAGAAAGCCCTCTATGGGTTAAAGCAAGCACCCAGAGCTTGGTATGAGAGGATGGATAGTTACTTGATGAAGCTAGGCTTCACTCGAAGCAATGCTGATCCAAACCTTTACTTCAAGGTTGTGGAAAGAAAGCCTCTCATTCTAGTGCTGTATGTGGACGACCTCTTCCTGACAGGTGATGACCCTCTCATTCATCAATGTAAGAGGGAGCTTGCTGCTGAGTTCGAGATGAAAGACCTAGGACTGATGCACTATTTCCTAGGCCTGGAGGTCTGGCAGAGACCTGGAGAGATTTTCCTTTCTCAAGGAAAATATATTGTGAAGCTTCTGGAAAGATTTGGGATGGTGGACTGTAAGTCCGTGTCGACACCAATGGAACTCAACTTTAAGAAGTTGAGTGGCAGCGCTGCAGGGCCTATCTTGGCCAATCCTACTGAGTATTGTCAACTCATAGGAGCTTTGATGTTCTTAGTGAACACCCGTCCGGACATATGTTTTGCAGTGAATACTTTGAGTCAACAGATGGTTGAGCCTCATCATTTTCACTGGGTTGGTGCCAAGAATCTTTTGAGATATCTTCGGGGCACGATAAACCATGGGCTAAGATACACTGTCGGGAGTGTGATACTCCGTGGATATACTGATGCCGATTGGGCTGGCAGTGTGGTGGATCGTAAGAGCACATCTTGGACATGTGCTAGATACCACTGTGATACTCTGTGATAATCAGAGTGGGATTCGTATGACTGAGAATCCTGTGTTCCACGACCGATCCAAGCATATTGATATCAGGTACCACTTTATCCGGGATATGGTACAGCGAGGCGCCGTAAGGCTCGATCATATAGGAACTGATGAGCAGGTCGCGGATATTCTCACTAAGCCCCTGGGGAAGGTCAAGTTCCTAACCTTCCGTGAGAGTCTTGGTGTCGTGGAAAGACCCTATGATGTGGGTCCTGTTGGACGATGAGCTCTGGGAGCTCTGGGGGGCTTTGGGGATAGCTTCTCGGAGCTATAAGCACTCATAATGCTTCTGCCCCACCCTTGTGATTATTGAGCTGGTTCGCCACTCATTTATCTGTGCCCCGTATGCATCCTACCCATTGAGTTCAGGGCTCATGGGAAGTACCTCTCATTTGGCCAATGAGGTGTGGAAAAGCTAGAGACTATTAGCAAAGACTGATGGACGCATCAGAGATTGCCGTACTCTCTATCTAGGATGGCATGGTCCAACCACTTGATCTGGGATCAAGATTTGTGAGGTCTGGGACCTCTGGACTGATTATGTCAGTCGGGGGATGATGTCTTTGTGACTGACCCACTTCTGTTCTAAAATAAAGAAGCCAGCAAAGCAAGTTTCGGCGGGATGACTCACGATGTTGATTGCACTAATAGATGGAGTTCTCCCTAGTTGAGAGGGAGTGTTAAATTTGGACAACTAGGTCCAAACTCCATGTTCTGATGCTCAGATTAAGAGGCTAATATTTTTGTTGGATTCCTCTTTCTGAGAGGTGTAAAATCCATATAAAATAGTCTTAATCCGATGAGCAGAACTTATATTTTGAATTTATTATTCTTAATAAATTATATGTGCAAGGTCGGCCAGTTTTGTAATGTAGGCTCACATGCCCAACAGATGTGTCACACACCCTCATTGATGGATATAAATACAGGAAAAGTTGGAGAGAATTTCATAACAACACAACTCACATTTTCCTCTCTCATCCTAAAGAGTACGAGCTACCTGGAGGACGAATTTTAGCCACACGTGGGAAGGACAAAGAGGACAGACCGTACGGCTGAGTTGTAGTACGATTTTCTGTTGCTAGGGTTTTGCAGAAAGTTTGACCAGCGTTGACTTTGGTCAACGCTTGGTCCAATCAAGCTGAAAACTTGTGGAAGGTTCGATTTTTGAAGGCCATACTACCTGG
>APFE031266091.1:39143-53630 GCA_000404065.3 Pinus taeda
CATCCTAAAGAGTACGAGCTACCTGGAGGACGAATTTCAGCCACACGTGGGAAGGACGAAGAGGACAGACCGTACGGCTGAGCTGTAGTACGATTTTCTGCTGCTAGGGTTTCACAGAAGTTTGACCAGCGTTGACTTTGGTCAACACTTGGTCCAATGTTGACTTTGGTCAACGCTTGGTCCAATCAAGCTGAAAACTTGTGGAAGGTTCGATTTTTGAAGGCCGTACTACCTGGCACAAAATCGAGGTCAAAGGGTTGACCGTTTTGCTGCTGCGTTGACTTTTAACTTGCTGCCCCTGCGTTGACTTTTCAGGACAGCGTTGACTCTTGTAGAATTGACTTGGGTTGACTCATCTACTGGTTGGAGGGTTGTTGTGACACATGCTAGGCTGGCTGACCTAAGGAGACTTTGCTGGTTGAAGCATCCTGTTGACCGCCGAAACGAACACACACATTTTTCCTGTTTCTGATTTGTCTTCTGTAAGATCTGCTCATATGTTCTATCCGCATTTTGCTTAACTACTTGTATGATTGCTGTGAGAAATGTGAAATTGCTCTTAGCATAGAACATCTACAAAACTTTACAAAACCCTATATTTTTAGGGTTTGGTTGGTCCTATAAGCAAAACCTTTGTTATGTATTTAAAAGCAAGATCCTAGGAATGGAACCCTAGGTATATATATATGTTTGGTCGAAACCCTAGCTTGGTCTTGCCAGTGTTTCTCTGTAGGATTGCCAGTTTCAGCATCTAGTTGTACTCAGATTATTCACTGCTTCTTAGTATTAAAACCCTCAGTTGCTGCACCGTTTTCCCAAGGTTGGGTTTTTCTAGGGACATTTGTCCAAAAATAATTGTGTTATTTTATGTGTGTGTGCTAACATTTCTTCCAACGTTTATTCTTCCGCAATTTTATTTGTGTAGGCTATAGTGAGTTATTCAATATTTTCTGTAGGAAACAGTAAATAAATTGTTAAATAAAATCAACAATTAGGAGAATAATTTCTAGTTGCTGCAATAGGATTCTAGTTTTGGAAATTTTCACATGGTATGAGAATGCAGTTGAACAACCAGAGAGATCAAAGGCGAGGATAGGAGTTTCGCTATTTAGTGTGGGTAGTAGATCGAAACTCCCAGAGGCAACACAATCACTTTGCCAAGAGGCCGAGTTACTTGAGGATATTCGATTTTTTGAGTGGGGCAGAAAAATTCGAGCTCTCTAGATAAAGTGATTCCAGAGGCGGAGGGAGAAGCTCAATATTTTTGTAGAGCAGGTCTCTAGCTGGGCGCATTAGTTTTGCAACAATTTGCTAGAGCAGAGCTAGCGTCGGTTGGAAGGAAGAAGAGTGCACACTAAGGGAAAATTTTCCTTAGGGAACTTCTAGTCTTAAGAAGTTCGATTTTCCTTGCAGTCGTTGTGAGTAGAGTTTTTCACTCTAGAAGGGAGTGCGAATAGATAGGCAACAACTGAGCAAAAGGGAAGAGGAGATTTTCGACATGTGCTAAGATGGCCACTACCGGGCTTCATGATCAAGACAAGTTGGATGGAGTTTCCATCTATGTCATCTGGAAGGCAAGGGTGTCCTTCCTTCTAGATGAATATGGCCTGAAGCCATATATTGATGCAGTGGTAGCAATTCCCTCAGAGGCAGATCAACTGAAGGAGTACAGAGAGGAGATGGCATGGGCAGAGAGGTTGATCCTAAACAGAGTTTGGGATCACATTGTTTCACACATAGCGGCCAAGGGAACAACCAAAGAGATGCGGGGAACTCTCTCTACACTATACCAGGGCACTTCTGAGTAGCAAAAGATGTACTTAGAGGAGAAGCTGAGATGCATCAGGATGTAGATGGGGGAAGGCATAGACCCTTTCTTCACAAGGATTTAGGAGGTCCGAGACCAGTTGTCCACTATTGGGGCAATAACTCAACCCACAGAGCTAGTGCGATTGGCACTAAACAATGTCTCCGAGGAGTGACAGGTATTCGTCCAATGTGTTTTGGGCAGAGATACCTTGCGAAGGGGGGACATGATGTGGGTCGATTTACAGCAGAAAGAGTTGAGACGAGCTTTGTTGAAGAGCTCCATCAGTGGCACCAGCAACGGATCAAAGCAGGTGAAGGAGGAGAATGTGGCCTTCAAATCAAAGGGTCCCAGTCAAGGGCAGGAGGAGCAACAGAAGAAGAAGAAGGACTTGTCGAAGGTCAAGTGCATCAGATGTGGTGAGTTTGGTCACTACAATACCCAGTGTCCTCTCAAGAAGAAGGACGAGGAGGAGAAGCAGGACCAACAGACAACTTCAATAGAGATAGATAGGCTTTCCTCCAGGCTGGAGGACGACTTTTCTATGTTTGCCGATATACTTCCAGGAGTGAGGTGGGGTGATTTGGTGTCATAGCCCCAGAGTGCTACGGTTGAATAGGGTCCTTGAGGAGTCCACTTCATGGATCATTACCTGGCTACGGTGGTCCATAGTACTCAGTAGCAGGATGGATCAGAGATAGTTGATGCAGTTACATGCTAGAGTGACAGATGTAGAGTCTAGTAGCAGTCAGATGCTGGGGAGCGCAATGCAGAGTTGGCAACAGTGCAGTTGGCATAGTGCAGAGTCAGCAACAACGCAAAACCTTCAGTGATAGTGCAGATACTAGCAGTAGTCAGAGACTCGGGTGACAGATCCATCATATAGATCACAAATGATTCAGTATTTAGAATGCTTCTCAGTTGCAATTGTTGCAGTGTAGATGCAGTGTTGGCAGTAGTTTAGCAGGGTCAATAGCAGCACAGATGGAACGAATACCAGAGTTGCGCAGTAGTTGGTGGGCAGCCTGGCCAGACATTAGTAGCGTGATAGGGGATGCTACAGAGACAGGGTGCAGTAGAGTATTAGAACACATTCCCGCTAAGAGTCAATGTTAGTTTTTGTAGCATCGGGTGTGTTCTAGCCTTTAAAATTTGTGGAGAGCCTAGAATACATGAAATCTCCAAAACCCAAAAATCGTTTTTGGAAATTCCACCTCGAAATGATTTAATTAGATTATTAGCCAGTTTTACATATTTCCTAAGTCTAAACTTAGGGAATATGGTTAATTAATTAAATCAAGGCGTGAATGATCTAGAAACTCACACGGATCAACTTCAAGTTAATCCTAGCCATCGATTAAGATTTAATCTTGGCCATTGGAGTCCCAACAGAGCATTATAAGAAGTTGATGGGCACTTGGACAACACACTTAGGCAGTTCGATTTCATGAGCATATCGATTTCCAGAGTAGCAACAGTCAGTTGCCGGAGAGAGAGCCAGTGCGATCGAAGCAGTGAGAGGGGAAGAGACAGTGAAGCCGGAGGAAGGATTCCAAATCCGGTGAGTGCATTTATAGAGAGGTTAGTGAGCCACAGTGAGGTTGACGTAGAGCAGTGCAGTGGCCTCTAGAGGCAATTTCGAAGTTGTTGGGGAAAGACGAGTTTCAGTGCTAGAAGCCAGACAAAGGTTCGGGAGGCTAGGAGAGATATTTCCTAGACAACACCAGACTAGACAACTTGAGGAGAAGCTGGTTTGAACCGAGTGTAGAAGGGACTGCACTAGGGTGATGTCGTAGCTGCGTAGAGCTAGTTTGGACAGTTGAATTTGAGTTGAGGTCAGAGCCCAGATTTGCCTGTGGAGTAAGGAGATTTCCTCACTAGATTTTTCTTGCCATTATTGTTAAGTTTAGGTATGTTCTATGCTAGAGCAATTTATTTAATTTCTTTTCCATATTGGCAATCACATCAGCATAAAGTAAACTGCAGATAGAACATAAATATAAATTGCAGAAGACAAGCCAAGACAAGAGGACACAACATGTGGCGCAAGCCAGGGACAAACCCCACAATGTGTGGGGAAACCCTTTGATCAAATCTTCTTTTATCTTCAAAGTTCAGCAGAGAAAGAGAGAGAGAGTATATTTAAAACATAAGTCAACACTTTGACTTATCTAGCTCTAGCATAGATCATTTCGTATAATGATGAGATTAGTTGAAGACATTCTGTTTCAACTGATTCTCAAGGTGACTCCTCCTATCATCGTGCTGCATTTGGTCCTCTAGTTGCACCATTGCATACTGCACCATGCTTACTAATCATGATTATCATCATGTTGCCCATGTCCATGATCTTATCCATCATCATGCTTCTCAAACTAATGTGCATCATCATCATGTTGCTGCTTCTGCTCCATGTATCGATGTGCTGCCCATGCACATGGTCTCATAGTGCTGCCCATCATGCTGCTGTCTCTGCCTTCTCGTTGCTTCATCATGCTGCAACAATTTGCTTCTGTTGATATCAGCCTTAACTGCTTGCTATGGCTTGCAGCCTAGCAAAGCAGCTAGGCTATAGTTCCATGCAATCCCATTATACACAGTGTATTGGTATTCCTCCAATACCATGACTGTGTTTACCTCTTCATTACTGCTGCTTGATGATAGTGGCACCCTTGTCTTGTTGACTAGCGTTTGACTGCCTAGCATATACATAACCATGACTCCAGCGTATATATAAGACCATGATGCAACGTATATATAAGACCATGATTCCAACGTATATATAAGACCATGATTCCAGTGTATATGTAAGACCTTCTAGCGTTTACATTATTGCCCAACGTCCAGTGTTTATATAAGCGTATGACTATTCAGCGTTGTCATGTATGCATTCCAATGTATGATTGCGTTCTAATGACTGCGTGCCATACTGTGTGTTATCTACGTTGCCGGATCCACGTGCCATGACTGCGTTCCTGCGTTCCATGCTATGTGTTATGCTGCGTGTTACCTACGCTGCCAAATCCAAGTGGTATGTTGTTTGTATATGTAATGACTAGCGTATAGGGTTTCGTCATATTGCTGCGGCTACTCAATGCAAAGCAGATACCCGAGTTATGCTTCATGTGAACAACATATATGTATATAACATTGGTCAGCGTTTGACTGCGGCTTAGGGTATTTGTTGTGGTTCCATATATAGACTGCGTATATATGTTTCCATGTATAACCATGCTACCAGATTCATTGCGTGCCTTGTGTAACCACGCTACCAGATCCACTGTGTGTGTATTTATGTTTCCAGGAGCAGAACAGCGTATGAGAAGACTTGTGAACAGCGTACAAGAAGTCTTCAAGAACAACGTGTAAGATAGCTTCAATTACTGCGTTGAGATGCCTTTATGATTGCGGTTGGGTCTCCATAATTGCGTATAAGGTCTTCCATTCTAGCGTATGAGATATCTCCATTTGACAACGTATAGGTGTCTCTCTTTGCTGCATAGATCGACCTGTGGCTAGGGCATCACCATAAGGCCAACATATTACTCTTGCTGTCTCAATCCTTCTCCAAAACCCCAAGATGTGGAGAGGAGGAGATCACTCAAGAATGTGTGTGAAAATGACATCAAATCCTCATCTATTTATACCAAAAACATATAGGTTGAATATACATGATGTTTGGGCTTCTAGAGCCTATATAAGAGTTGGTCGGCTTGATAATAATTACATAATCAAAATAAATTCATATCTCCATAAATACTTATCGGAATCGGATGATCTTTGGATCAATCCTACATCTTTCGACGAGAGGGATCCAATAAAAATATCAGTTGCCATAAATAAGCTGACTCACATGGAGTTTGGCTCCACAGCTGGCACATCATCACCTGCTACTGCTAGTGCGAGGTCATAATTTTTTGTTCCACGAACAAGACATGGATCACAACCTGGCATAAAATCGCTTGTTAAAAAAAGGAGAAGCAAGAAGCAGATAGAGTCACAGGGAGGTGTATTTTCTGGAGCAACTTACCTCTCAGCATCACCAAAACCAATCCATTTTGGTAGCCAATGTGTGATGTATTGCTGTTGTGGGCCCAGGGTACAAAAGTGCTACATATGAGGAGTTGCGGGGGCCAATTCTTCAAGCAGAAAAGCAGGACATCAACTCTAGATTGGCGAAATTGAAAAAAACATGGGAAATTACTGGATGCATAGTGATGTCTGATGGATGGACAGATAGGAAGGGTAGGACCCTTCTAAATTTCTTGGTACATTGTCCTAAAGATACCATGTTTATTAAATCGTTGGATGCATCAGAACATGTCAAAGATGCGGCAACGATATGTGAGTTGTTAGATGGGTTCATTCGGGAGATTGGTGTGCAGAATGTGGTGCAAGTCATAATAGACAATGCAGCTAATTATGTGTCTGCCGGCAAGATGCTTATGGAGAGGCATCGCACATTGTTCTGGACTCCGTGTGCAGTACATTGTCTCGATTTGTTGCTTGAGGATATGGGGAAACTCTCCTTCATCAAGGAGGTGGTTGATATGGCTAGGAGCGTCCCCAAGTTTATTTATAACCATGCTTTTGTTCTTAGCCTCATGAGGAGGTTTACTAGAAACAAGGAGTTGCGGCGTCCTGCGATCACACGCTTTGCCACAACCTTTATTACTCTTCAATGTTTGCTTCAATGTTAGTTCGGGTTGAAACAAATGTTTGTGTCTGATGACTGGCGTAATTGTAGATATAGCAGGAGATAGGACGGGAAAGCCATTGCAAAAATGGTGTACTTTGAGACGTTTTGGCGTGGAGTAGATGAAGCATGCTCAATTAGTGAACCTATAGTAAAGGTTCTCAGATTGGTAGATGGGGAGAAGCCTGTAATGGCTTATTTGTATGAGGGCATGGATAGGGCCAAGGAGGCCATTCGTTCTTATTATGCAGACAAGGGTTCTGTTGGCCTTGATAGGCAGATGATGTTATGGGATGTGATTGATAGTTGGTGGATAGGGATGCTTCATCGACCCATTCATGCAGCATCACTCTTCGTCAACCTCGCATTTTCATACAAATGCGGCTTTGATTTTGATGGCGAGGTGATGGAAGGGCTCCATTCCTGTATTCATAGGATGGTACTTGATCTTGAGCTTCATAGCAAAATCAATCGCAAGATACAGTATTATCGGGATTCTGTTGGCCTATTTGGCTTTGATGATGCTATTAGGGAAATGACCCTCTTCATGCCACGTAAGTGACAAGTCATCACTTATTAGAAATTAGAATTTTCAATTTAGAATTTCCTTACTCATAATTATATTTTTTTAAAATTCAACTATGTAACTTTTATTTGAAAGTTTAATTATGTTTTAAGTTTTTGAATTTTTTATTTCTTTATTTTGTTGTAGATATTTGGTGGTGAAACTATGGTGCAAGGACACCAAATTTGCAGAAATTGGCCATATGAATCTTGAGTCAAACATGTAGCTCTTCAGGGTGTGAGTGCAATTGGAGTGTATTTGAGAAAATACACGCAAAAAAGCGCAATAGGTATAACGTTGAGCTCTAACCTTCAGTTGAGCAATTACACTTACTGTAATTTTTAATTTTTAATTTATGACCTTCAAGTGTCAAGAGTCAAGAGTCAAGACTCATTAGTTTTTTGACACCTTTACAAGTTGGACTTCGCACGCCTCAATGATTTAGTGTAAGTGCATTACAACATCCGATTTCGAGTGAGGCAAATAGAATCACCAATGGATCCAGATGCCATTTCCTTAGACAATATTGATGTATTGTCTCAGTGGAGGGTGGAGTCTGAGGAGCCCATCTTGGAGGAGTCACCTTCATGGTTAGAACTAGATGATCCATTAGAACAGGGGCAACAAGAGGACTTGGAGGAGGAGGAGGACACTGTGGGAGCATCAGCATCAACACCATCTGCTATAGCTATAAGAGAGCACAACCCCATACCTAGCACTCATTATTTGACATTAGGTGCAGAGGCAGGGTCAGGGCCTTCTACTACTAGGGGCAGGCCTGGCAAATAGCCCATCATGTTTTCCCGTAAAAGGGGGAGAGAGCAGTGATTTCAGATAGATAGCTGCTAGTTTTATTTGTTATGCTACATATAACTCATGATGATGAGATACTTTTATATATGTGATGTTATTTTGTATTGGTTCTCCACATTTGAGTCCTTGAAAGGACAATTATCAGGGATCCGTAGGATTTGGTATCGCCTTTCATGTATCATTTCTATTTGACATCATATATATCAGTGCTTTCTTCATATTTATGTGCCAATGTGTTTATTTCATGCTATTGCTTTAAATGTTTAAAAATCTGAAAAAAATGAATATATTATGCATTTTTTATGCTTGCCGATATTTTGCCGATATTTTCGCCGATATTGCCAATAAGATATTTTCTGGACCCTTGCCGATATTTTGCTGATAATGATATTTTCAACACTGGTATTTTCTGTAGGAAACAGTAAATAAATTGTCAAATAAATTTTTAACAATTAGGAGAATAATTTCCAGTCGCTGCAGTAGGATGCCGGTTTTCAAAATTTTCACCCTTCTGGCCTGCTAAATATTAGTTCTCCTAGTGGAAAATGCAGTGCTAGTTAGTCTGTAGACACTTTCTGTAATTTTTTTAGAGGACCTTACTTCTTGCTTCTCTTGGATTGATATTTTAAGTACTGTCATCAGGGTTTTGATATATCTGTGTTAACTAATGGAATTTCTTTTGTACTTGGTTTAAATGTTATTTAAAAATTGAACTGCTAGGGACATGTGAAATCTATTAGGTTCCCTTTGTATTTTTAATGGATATGCCTGGCATCTTTGTTGCTTCTAGTTTGTTTCATTTTATAAAGGAGCGACTTAGGTATTATGGAATGAACAAGTGACTTTTCTCACAGTTAGATGTTTTTTTCTCTCGCCTACAGGGATATGCAGCTGACTTTACAAGAGCTTACTTAACTAATGTGTGCGTAGCAAAAGAGTTACAGAGGAAAGGCATTGGTAGAGCCTTAGTTATGCAATCTGTGAAGATTGCTCAACAATGGGGTAAAGTCTTTATTAAAAAAAATGTTAAAATTTTTATACTATTTAATTTCATGCAATCTCTCTGTCAAATATATGTTCTTGATATAACTTTGTCCCCAAACCCATTTATAAAATCTGTTTGCTATAGAGTATTTGATTTTGCAGATTTATAGCAGGAATTGAATATTGACAGGTTTCTAGTACTCTAAAATGTAGAAAGTTATTTATATTCATATTTTGAATTCTCTGCTAACATAGAATCTCTCAATTGAATTCTTTTAATTACGATGATTGAACAACATTTGTTCTTTCAGGTGTACTGCGGTATGTTCCTTTTAGAATAGCAGTGTTATGCCACATTGGACATTGTAATTTGGCTGCTAATGGTCCCATGATCTTATGATGTCATAGTCCAGGCCTAAGCATATTTGAATAACCAGCAAAGTAAAAAGCCAAAGATGCGTAGAACCCATTGGATTTAGGAAATCTGTTTCAATGGACCTAAATGCAGTGTCAAAATTCTCTCAGCCAAAAATATTGATGCTGGGATTCAGAAAGGACCATCATAACTTCCACGGTGTCTAAGGGCTAATGCTACACACCAAGGGATTACTTGTATGCACAATGTGCTAACTAGAGGCAACCTAAGCTTGTCTAAGAATCCTACTTTGATCAAAAGCATGTACACAAAGCTGTAATTGGGATAACTCATATAATAAACTTGATCTTCAGTGTGCTTGTATATAAAAATTACAATATTGCATTTATTTTCCTCCTGCTACAGCTATACAAATCAACTGGCTCTCCTGACTTTTTCATTATGGGGTTGCTTGACTAAAGTTAAACTGGTTTTGCCTTAGATAGAATTGTATTTTTCCAGTGACTGGTAGAAATTTCAAGGTGCTAAGCTGCCTACTTTCTTTCCTTGGACTGCATCTAGGATTGTACTATCGCATTTACAGCCAATACCATAGCTTCTACAATTCTAACAGCTATAAATGTCATTTTTCAAGGAATTTTACTGTTATACAACACCCAGCTATCACTTTTTCGGCCTTTGGACAGACAGAATTCCAACTCAATCTGCCATTTCCAAACCAAAACTGAGAGCTTTTGCCTCCATTAGCATAGGTTTGATACTAAGGATTCTGGCATCTGAACCACTCTTGGAGGGATTTTTAAGGTTTGGATCACTTCTGGATTCTGACTTTGATTCCCTTGGTTCATGCAGCTGATTCACCTCCTTCTTCATTGTTTAAGTTGAATGTTTTCCATTTGGAGTTTGTTGATTTCTGTGCAGTAGTTTATAGAGTTCGTGCTGTCTCCCCTAGGTCAATGAGGCTCAGGGGTGGATTCTTTGGAGGGAGGTTGTGGTTTGTTGCATTGTTAAGTTTATGCATGGTTGCAGATGGAGGATGGCATACAAGTAGCTAGAAGAGTTGTGTGCAGCTCGGATTAGGTTTAGGAGGTTTGCATCTTTTTGGAGGAGGATCTTCATAATGTTACTCTTTAGGAGGCTGGGAGGTTAGAGTGTTGATTTTTCGAGTGCAAATTATACAAACACTTATTTCTGAAGCTTATAATTACTTCCAATGATGTAGATATTTATTTAGCACTTCAATGTTTAAGAAATTACAAATTCGGAAATTCAACCATAAAGACAATGAAGCAGTAGAGATCACAATGCACAAGAGAGACACAATGTTTACCCTGGGAAAACCCACTTGGGGAAAAACACAGCAACCTTCTTCTTAGAGAAATATTCAGTTCAACAAGAGATACATCAAATTCAATGCTTATAATCACACTCACAAGACAACCAACAAGATGTCAAGTCTAACCTCTTACACTTGTCCACAGCAGATCCACCTTGAGCAGCTCGATTGAGGTCTCCAATGGAGGCTGAGTTTCAGCCTTCTTCTTCCTTAGAACAGACTTTATCACTGTCATACTATAGTAAGCCTTGATCACCACAGGAATCTTGGAAATAACACTGAGAGGGGGGGGGGGGGGGGGGGTGGCCGGGGGGTGAATCAGTATTATCTGGTCAATTAATTTTTTTTCATACCTAGAACATATACGCTACTTCAGTTAGAGAAAACCGCGTATATACGCAACTACAAATAAGGAAACCCGCGTATACCATGTAGACTTTTACTTTAATATATTCTACAGATGTTGAACATTAATCTGTACATCAGAATCATATAAATAGTAACCAGGAACAGTAAACTAGAGCAGAAGACAATCACACACAAGAACACAAGATATAAGGTGGAAACCCAATGTGGGTGAAAACCACCTGCTGCAATATGTCTCTATCTTTCCAATTAGAAACTTCTTTTTACAATGATTCTGTACTCGTGCAATCCTTTACTAGTACGCAGGTTGCAACCTGCAGAGAGCTACAACCCTCTCTTTTCTTCCACGGACCACGTTTCATAAATTTTCAGACTGGATCCAATCATCAAACAATCTCATATTCATCAATTAGTACTGAATCAAATAAACACTTCTCCGACTGTTGTACCCAGAACACAGTAATAGTAATCACACACCACTTATGAACCCAGAACACTGTAGCTAAACAGTAGAAGCAGCTAAAACAAAATTCAAAAGATGTACACTACTTCACTATTCTGAAACCTGCGTGCATACGCTTCTGTGTCGAGACCAACCTGCATATACGCTTCTTTCACTTGCAGAAACTGTGTGTATACGCTTCTTCGTCGAGACCAACCTGCATATATGTAGCTTTCACTTGCAGAAACTGCGTGTATATGCTTCTTCTTCGAGACCAACCTGCGTATACGCAGCGTTCACTTGCAGAAATTGCGTGTATACGCGCCTTAGCTTCACTAAACCTGCGTAAAGATCTATAAAGGATAATTCACTCTTTCAATCATTCAGACATTAGTTAACCCAGATTATCAGATTTATAGATCAAGCGTGCGCCCCATAGAACAACTCAAAATCATACAAAGATACTATTATTCAAGCCTTAAGATTTTGACCCATCAATAGAACTTATCCTTCTCCTTGCGCTCAGGTTCCTTTTTCATATTCAGATGATGTTTGCCCAATAATCTTCTTCCTCTTTTATAGTC
Organism: Pinus taeda; assembly: GCA_000404065.3. NCBI lineage: Eukaryota > Viridiplantae > Streptophyta > Pinopsida > Pinales > Pinaceae > Pinus > Pinus taeda. The sequence continues at coordinate 51,113 of APFE031266091.1, forward strand.
TTGCCTTTCATAATACCACGGCCCAAAACCATAACAAATCAATACCAAGGACCCAATACTTGGAATCAACACTTATGACGAGATACCATGGCTCAAAACCATAGGTTCAAATACCAAGGACTAAATACCATGGACCAAAAATAAGTTCTCCCACATGTACGCGCTTTCCCTTGCATGAAAGTGCGTGTATATGCATACGTGCCTTGGGAACGTCCAACCTGCGTGTATACGCAACTTCGTCAAGTGAACCTACCTATATGTCTTTTTCTTCTTTCTGAGTGCCTGAACTGTGGTCTGTCACCAGAGTGAGTTGCTATCAAGGACAACACCTGTGCCATGGCGCCAAATTTGTGCAATAATGCCAATAATCTCCCCCTTTGGACTTGATGGCAACCCCAAGATCCTCAAAGTCATTCTCCCCCTTTGTCATCAAGGGCAAAGGGTTGTGCTCCCCCTGAGTCCATGCTGAAATCTCTGCTCTGCTGTGCTGACCAAGCTCCCCCTGAATTGTAGACAAGATCTGCAAAAAGATGTTCTTCAAGAAGAAACATGACTTTTACATCATAAAAGACCTTCCTATCACCAACAGACTCTATACATACATCCATCACCCAACCAAGTGGGGATACACTAGAAATTTACATAAGACAACCAAGTACATTACATCATTCATCACAGGCATAATGGGGAAACCAAAACAGGCTGTTACATGACCTTGATAAAAAGAAGATATTCATGACATAGAGACGAAATATCTAGAGCAAGACTATGAAAGTCATCAATAACTACTATCAGCAACATCTGTCAATCATTATTCAGATCAACAAACATGTTCTTCTGTTCTCCTTCTGCAGCAGATCCACCTGAAACCAAAGACAACTTGTGTACACGAACCAAGAGCTTCTAAGGGAATGCTAACAATGCATTGTTAGAAGATTATTTGCTCCCCCTGAACCTATGCCAGATGGTCTCTGTCAGACCCATATCAGACTCTCTTCAACCAGAGTCTGACCCCACTGATTTCCTTCAACCAACATATACGCGATTGTGCCTGCATAAAACTGCCTATGTACGTGAATCCTCCTCATGCAACTCGCGTACAACCTCTTTTCTTGGAAACAGACAGGTTTCAACAGCAAGATGATGCATCAACTACTCCCAGCTTCTGCCTAAGGTATTCAAATGTCTCCCTGGGCAGTGGTTTGGTGAGTATATCAGCAACTTGTTCCTTAGAGGGAACATACTCCAACTTGACCTTTTGTTCCAGCACTTGTTGGTAAAGAAAATGATATTTGATAGGTATGTGCTTGGTCTTTGAATGCATGACTGGATTCTTTGAAATGCTGATTGCACTTGTATTATTACATAAGATGGAGATAGGTGGAGTACAAGTGATTTGATAATCTTGCAAGGTTTGCATCATCCAAAGGAGTTGGGTGCAACAAGATGCAGTAGCCACATATTCTGCTTCAGCTGTAGATAATGCAATAGAACTCTGTTTCTTGCTGAACCAAGATGCTAATTTGGAACCCATAAAGAATGCACCGCCACTAGTGCTTTTTCTGTCATCCATGCTTCCAGCCCAATTTGCATTTGTATAAGCATAAAGATTGAGATCCGCATCTCTAGGATACCATAGGCCATAATTTTGAGTTCCTTGAGGATACTTGAAAATTCTCTTTATTGCCTGAAGATGAGTTTCCTTAGAATTTGCCTGAAATCTTCCAACCATTCCTATTGCATGCATGATGTTTGGTCGGGTACCTGTTAAATAGAGAAGACTTCCAATCATGGATCTATAGGTTGGTTGATGCACTGCTGCTGATTCATCATTTGCACTGAGGTTGCATCCTGTGACCATAAGAGTACATACTGGTTTCGAATCTTCCATGCCATACTTCTTGAAGATCTGCTTGAGGTACTTGGTTTGAGATAAAAAGATACCATCTTTATTTTGTTGGATTTGTAAACCAAGAAAATATGTCAGTTCTCCAAGCAAAGACATTTCGAATTCCTTCTGCATCACCAAGGCAAAGTTTTGAGTCAGCTTCTTCATCGCTGCCAAAGATGATATCATCTACATACACAACAAGTATTAGCAATTTGTTATTTTCAATTTTTATATAAAAATTGCTATCTGCTGATCCTTTTGAAAAACCTTGTTGATGAAGGTATTTGTTCAGACGATAGTACCAAGCCCTTGGACCCTGTTTGAGACCATGGAGTGCGTTCTTTTGTCTGCATACAAGATTTGGATCATTACCAAGGATGAATCCATTTGGCTGCTCAATGTACACTTCTTCTTCTAAGTCTCCATTCAGAAAGGCTGATTTCACGTCCATTTGAAATACTTTGAACTTCTAAAAGCTAGAGAGAGCCAGGAACACTCTGATGGCCTCAAGTCTAGCAACGGGAGCAAAATTTTCTTCAAAGTCTATTCCTTCTTGTTGAGCATACCCTTTACAAACAAGTCTGGCCTTGTTTCTAATCACTTCCCCATTTTCATTCAACTTGTTTT
>APFE031266091.1:68061-109939 GCA_000404065.3 Pinus taeda
TTTATATATTTTTTTGTATTTGATTTTTTTTGTCGTGTTTATTTTTTGTAACATGAAAATCACCAACTTTTTAAAAAAAATTATCCACACTTAATCGATTAGAAAATTTAAAGTGTAAAAACTAAGCCCTTTAAACAAAAAATCACTAACAAAAAAAAAATGTTCACACTTGATACATAAAAAAATTTAAAGTGTCAAAAATAAGCTCTCTAAAAAAATGTGTTACGCTGCATCAACACTTCTCAAAATTAGCGTGAAAATCACTAACATTTAAAAAATTGTTCATACTTGACACAAAAAAATTTAAAGTGGCAAAAATATGCTTAAAAAAAGGTGTATTTTGAATCACCATTTTTCAAAATCGAGCGATTTTTTGCTACCTCAAAAAAATGGGTACTAGGTCATTTTCTCGTTTGATCGGTAACTATGTTTGATTAGCAAGTTTAGTTATTAGCAATTTAATTAGATTATTTGAGAGACCAATGCCGTTTGGAGTCAAATCACTTGCACAATATAAATTAGTCTACGAGTAGGTTCCCAAGGGTGACCCTCCCCCCTTGGTGAACACTGATACTGAACTCTTCACGGTACAAGAGGTAGAGATGGGTATCAAGAAGTTGGGTGTTGGAAAAGCAAAAGACTTTAGTTGAACTCCAAGCAAAATATCTAAAGTGGGGCTCAAAGATTCTTTCACCTCTCATTACAAAAATTTTCAACAACATCATACAACAAGGGCTTCCCACAAATTGGACAACTAGTCTGGCAATACCTCTTTTCAAGAGCGGTGACGCCAATAATCCCTCCAATTATAGGACCAACACGATAAACCCTTTGTTTACAAAGCTATTTGGAAGCATGCTAGAAAACAAAATTAGCAAGTGGGCAGAAGAAAGAGACAAGCATGCTAAAGGGCAAGCGGGTTTTAGACCTAAACATTCCACAGTTGATCATTGTATAGCTTTAAGGCACATCGTTGAAAAAGTTTGGGAGAAAAAAGAAGAAGTCTTTTGTTGCTTTGTTGATTTCAGAAAAGTGTTTGACTCGGTTCCTAGGGATAAGCTTTGGCACAGAATGGAGGAACTTGGGGCTCCTAAACATTTGAGAGCAGCTGTGCATAGGTTGTATGAAGAGGTGAAAGTAAAAATTTGAACTTCAATAGGCATTTCTGAAAGTTTTAGAAGTGATATCAGGGTCAAGAAAGGTTGCCCACTGTCTCCTACCCTTTTTGGTTTATATATTGATAAGCTTGAGGAGTGATTAAATTCGCAAGGGGGTGATGGTATCTATTTGGGCAAGTTTGTTATAAGGCTTCTTTTGTATGCAGATGACCTTATTCTGATTGCTAAATCGGCTCTTTGTTTGCAATAACACATATAATTTTCCCCAACAATATCCAAACATTGAAATTCATCCATTACATCCAAAATCCTCCTCCAAAAGGGATAGCAAAAATATCAAAAGAGATAAGAACCCAATCCAAGTGATGATGATCAAAATGAATCATCTCACTTGTACACTCTCTAATTAATTCGATTTAGCTAAATTGGCCTAATTGAACCCCTAATATAAAATAATGTGCATAATAACAATACTTTTGGTGACAAGCCCACCAAATAGCTCAATAACATAATATGAAGCCTTTCAAGAGTGTCGAATGATGAAATAAGTGAGTTGTTGTGCTTTTGAGGAAGGCCTAATGAAGTCTAAGGGGTGCCCAGATGTAGAAATGGACTCCAAACATAGTGGACAAGGGGTTGGCCTGTTGTTTTCCAAACAAGAACATGTGGTGCTCCCAAGTGGGTGTGGGGGTACAAAGACGTCCTCATGGGTGTCCCCAAATGGATTGAATATGCTTGTAGACCATCTGTAAGGGCTGGAGTAATGACATAAGCCCTCCCTCATTAGCGGGAGACATCCTCTGGACCCTGGAACATCTGCCAAGTGTATGGTGCAACTATGGAGTTGGCTGGGCATGGTGAACCAAGTGCATCATCTTCATCCCAAAGGTGGAACACGAGCAATCAATAAGTGTTGTTGGGGATCGATGAAGTAATATTTGCTATGGTCGAGGCCCATGGCTCTCAGCGCTCACCCTACTAGTGCCAATGTGGCCCTCTAGAAGGCTAGGACCTTGTATAGGGAGACCAAGCCCCAAATGAAGACCTACCTACAATCCTGCATAAGAGCCAATGCGTCCACTTGTCTTCCAAGTTCCAATACAACAAGTCATTAGAATAATCAAGTAATAAAACTCACAAGTCATGGGACCAATGGGGCATGTCATGATGGCATGCTCTTCCATAGTGGGATTTGGCATGTACAAGTGTCTCCAAGCTCAATAGGGGGTTAACCAAGGACCCTATTAGGTGGTTTCGATCTCTAAATGGAGTGACATGTCCATGGTATATCCCTCAAGTGGTAGGTGGCAAATAATATAGTAATGGAACAAAGTGGGGATCAGGGGAAACATCCAAACCACATGTCATGGTGCAAGGGTAGCTATAATGAGGGAAGCCCACCCCTGGGTATATGAGTGTAGTAGGGTGCAAATCGTGGTACATGAGTTACCCTGACCTTTATTTTTCCACTCTTCTTCATATGCCTTTTGTCTTTGATTGATTTTTTTTATAACTACTCAAGGTTCCAGGGGATGAGAGCATGATGTGTAATATGTAGCAGTGGATACCCCCTTAAGGTGGGGCGGTTCATCGCTTACCAGGGGTTGGGACAATTGTGGGTTCCTTAATGATGGAGGGGGGGTCGTCTAGGGCCCATAGGAATCAGGGTGATGGCCATGGATAAGGGGTAGAGCTCATGTTTAGGTTTTCCCCACGTGCTAAATTTGTAAGTCACAACCATCTTTTGCATTTTGTGGTACATTTCTTGTTGAAAGTGGCCAAATTATGTTTTTTTCTTTTTAGTTGCATCAACCTTTGGGGCATTGTTCCAAGCCTGACTTACGGTGTGGACAAGGGGAGGGGGAGGCTAACGCTATGTGGACTCATATTGGAAAAGAGATGAATGGGGTTAAAATGAGTGGAAGGGGAGTAATATAGGTGGTATTGGGAAGATGGACCATGCAACCAAAATCGGAATTTCCCTTGTAGTGCCATCCCTTAAGCTAATGGTTAGTAAATGAAATCCCATGGAACTAGGATACAAGGGTAACCACAAAATCGGGCAGTGAAGACAAGAGTACATACCTAACCCACTCATTCTGCCGGATCCCCCCACCAATCCATGCCCAAAAGTGCCCATGAAAAATAAACAAAATTGCTCAACCAAACTAATGAAAAGTCATACCTTTGGGGTCGTGAGGCCCACCTTCAAACATACATTCATAATAGATAGGTGAGGGATCACATGGTTGGCTCACAAGGCGAAGAAAATGGTGCATCGAGCTATCTAGGGTTGCAAGGGGTTGTTGGCCACTGACTGAGGACCATTTAGGAGAAAAATTCTCATATGCATACTACCTACAGGGGGTGGGTAACATCTGGTTCAAATTGGGACATTTGCTCTCGAAACAGTGTGCAAAGCTACTTGGATGGGAGGTCATGAGAACACAAATAATTTCTTGGTGCCACAAACCTGTCACGTGCACATATCAAAGACTAAGCACACGAGCCAACATGTTTTTTTGGTGTCTTATGATCACCCATGCTTAGTATTAGGCCGTACAAATCAACAGGAAAGTAAAAATATGCAAATCTAACCTAAATGCGGCTACTCTACCAGGAGAAATGTGATATGATGTTAGTTTTAATGAGAAAATCAGAATGCAGTGCATCCTACCCTAACATGCATATAATACAATGTCAAGTATCAAGGAAAGGGGTGATATGACTTAACTTGACCGGTTGCAACAAAAGTTTGTCGTTGAGCTTGTCAATGTAGTAATAATCCTCCCCAACTTTCCCATCAATCTTGATGGGCATTGGATTTTTATCTACAAAGACCACATCCCCAACCTTGTGTTCCCTTTTAGGCTTCCACCTTTTGTTTGCTTTGTGAGTTGGTTTCTTGAGAATACATACTTCTTGTGAAGGGAGAATGGGAGAAGGCTTCTCAATCTCATGTCTCTTGTAGTATGGGATTCGATCTTGGCTTGACCACATGAGTAGGGCATGTAGGCTCTCTATAAAAAATGAAGGGGGTTCCATCGATTGTAGGATAGTGGCATATGACAAGTCCATTTGGAGATGACCTCCAATAGTGGCTCCCCATTTCCTAGAGAGCAACATCCCCTATACATCAGGGATATCTATGACCACAATGTCCATAAGAAATGATATATCAGAGTTCATATCCAAAGAAACCTAAAGATCTTTTATAAGGCCTTCTACTTCTACAGGTTTGGAGTTAAAACCACACACTTTTTTATACTGTCGAGTGATGTTAAGAGTCAAGACCCAACTGCTTCATGACTTTTAGTGGCATGATATTCATGGAAGCCCATGAATCTAACATGCAATTATGTAATAAAAGGTCATTTATGGCTAAGGAAAGTATGAATGGCTCATGTCTTGGGTTTAAGTTGGGAAGGTGAATGTTTTGCAAGTCTTCGGGTAATTCTTCCTCTTCAAAGCCTAGGGATTTCTTGATTTTCCATTGTTGTCGGGGAAGTTTTGCAATCTCTTTTAATGGAACTGGCACAATCATTTTCCCTATAACAGTCTTTAGATCAATGTAAAGTCCGACCTCTTTGCCCTTGTCCCTTTTCTTGATGGTCTCTTTCTTTTGAGGATCCTTTTTGGGGTTGACTTTCTTCGGAGGATCCTTTTTAGGGGGATCTTTAGGGAGAGGTTCTCTAGGAGGGACCTGCTTGGGAATTGATTCGTCTTTGTTAGGTTCCTTGGAGGTTGTGGGGTCTTTATTGTTGTCCTTTCATGAATATTGGACTCCCTTGAATCTAACACTAACATTGGTGTTAAGAATTGGCTCTTCTTTTTCTTCTTTGATAATGACCTCACTAATGGGAGAATGAATGTATGAATTGCCTAGAAAAATGCTGAAGGCTTCGGATTCTACAAGGTTAGCTTGCTCAACTACTTTTTCGTCATCACTGTCATTCTCATCACTTTGCTCATCTTCAAAAGATGAATCTTGTTCAACATTTGTTGGAGTTGTTGTCACACAAACTGTCTAGGCACCGCGACAACGCTCAGAGTAAGGGATGTCACTCTAATCCTTACTCACTTCGTTTAGATTCTGTCTTAGGCAAAGTTAAGGGGGGTAGTCCCTAAGGTGAATGAATGAGACTAGCTTGTGGAACATGGGTTCTAGGAGACTTGAAGATGGAAAACCTGATGAATTTAGGACAAATCTTGGTTAACTGAGATGAATAGATTAAACACAACGCATATCCACAGGATAGAAATGACTATAGACGAGTGCCTTTGTATTCGATTAACCATAGATTAAGTAAAAACAAGTTATCCAAAGCAATTTACAAATGTGACGAATAGTGACAATCATCAACGATTAAATGTAAACGCCCAAAACTCTATTATGCAAAAGAGTTCAGATTTAAAATAATTTTCATTAATGACCCAAATCTAGAATTAATTAACTTTCTCCTATAGCCAATAAATTTTTTGAAACATTAATCGCACTTGACAATAGATAAATACTACCACAAAAGGACACCAAAAAATTTTAGATGAACAATTTAATTATTCCTTAGGAAATTTATTTAATGTGGTAAAATGAAGAGATTAAATTTTTAATGTGACAAAAGTAAATTAAAAGGGTTAATAAATCGAAGTTTTAATGGGCCATGGGCCCCATTAAATTTTTTAATGTATTAGTGCAAATCTTTTTTTAATTTAATTATTTAATAAAGTCACAAAAATGAAAGCACATAAGAACCTGTGGCCTCTTATAAGAAAGCACATATTCTCAACCATGAGGCTTACTCAAGCTTCATTCTCTACCAGCCTGAGTCCCTTTTCTAAATCTATATACACACTGTTCACTTGATAAAAAATGAGCTAGCTATGACCAACCAGAAACAGTGGGAACCACAGGACCTAGGTAGCGAACATTTATATTGAGTTAATAAAGAGTTATATTTTATGGTGATCAGTCCATTCTATTTTTTATATCGTGTACCAGTAGGACGAAATAGATAGAACTCGTTGAATTCCAATCTATTTCTAATTTATTGGCAAGGTATGGAATACTGTCAAGCTTCTGATGGCCTCCTCTTGCTTTTTCTAGTTTTGTATGAATGGGTCAATTTTGTGGCCGGTTAATTTACCATGGATTGAAAGCTAGGTACCTTCCACATGGTTTTGAGTTATTTCTTTGGAGGATAATTATTGATGTATATTATAAATAGGGAATTGGTTAACAACCTTAGTTCCCATATTGTGAGTGCCTTGGGTGGCCTGCTATTTCTTTAACCGAGTGGTTGTGAAACCCACAGGGTTGCATGAGGAAGTTGTGGCTGCATCAACATGAACTGGTTGTTCTGCGTTTTAGTTCTATAGAGTTGACACTCTTAAGACTGCAAAAAGTATACTTATATTATGGAAGACGACCTTTCGTTGCCTTTCAATGTAGACCCTGTGAATGCTATTTTTAGAGTTAAGTGGAGATTACAGTAGATCCTATGAATGCTATTTTTAGAGTTATGTGGAGATTACAGTTACAGTTAAGAAAATGAACAGGAAATTTGTGTCATATATATCTATATGTTCAAAATTTTCTCTCTCTCTCAACTCAGAGTGATAAGTATTAAATATATAAGAGCGCTTTGGGAGGACACCGTCATCTTTAAGGAAGCCTCTTCAATCTGCCATGCAATTATGAATAGTTTCTTATGCTATGGGATTTTATGTCGATGTGCAGTCCATGGATGTAGTTTTGTTATTTTTTCCCGTTATTATTATGGCTAAATTATTGCATTACAGAAGGGGTTTGTGGCATTTACAACAATGGAATAGATAGCAATTATACTTTACCTTAATTCGAGGGATTAGCCACTTCGAAAAGATATGACTTTGTACAATAATTCAGATAGTTGCCTTTTAGTTTCTACTTTCCTTTGATTGTTATAAATATTACGGGAGTTATTATAAAATAGTCTCTTAATCATGAGCGGATGTATATATACTTAAATCAACTTTGGATCTTTTCATCTATTGCAATGCGTATGCTATGATGATGATGATCGAATAAAGTATTTATGGGTCCTAGAACACCATTCAATCTTGCCCATTGATTAATCCAGTTTCTTGATTCAACTTTTGTGTGGCTGCAAGCAGAGATGACTGACCTCTATGTTCATGTAGCTGTGGATAATGATGCTGCAAGATGTCTCTATGAAAAGAGTGGTTTTATATACGAGAGTGAAGAGCCTGCCTGGCGTGCAAGGTTTCTAGACCGTCCTCGTCGATGTTTACTTTGGGCTAGTATGGATAAACTTCTCTTAATGTAATATAGTGAAATTTCTCTGGCTACGAGCTATTAATTGTGATGGGGAAGTGTGGTGTATTATAGCATGACACTTACGAATAACAGCTTCATATGATGCAAAGATCCTTTGTGCTTTAGAGCACATGGAGGGACTCTGTATTTGAATTTATCTTGATCCAATCATTGGTATGTAACATTTTCAATTGCTTTCATCTCTCTTTTATATTATATTTATACTTTTCCTACTGAATTTGTTTTGGTTTGAGAGTTTTAGATGGGGTTGCGTAAAACACTGAATGATGACGAGGTACCCGATGTTGGAAACCTTTGCAAGAAGCTAAGTTATAGCTTGTTTTGTAAGGCTCATTGTCAAGTAAAAGTAATCCTAAATGGTAGAAAGTTTAAAGCATGTTAAACCCGGGAGCTTGTAATCCTCTTCATTTGGTTGGCTATATCAAGTGGAACAATGCTTTAACTGTGTTGGCCGTTGGATAATGTTGGGCTTGCTAACATAAATTCTATGACCTCTGCTTGCACACGCTTCAGTGAACGATGATTGGGATTAAATCATTGACCAGATTTTGGCGCTTTGCAAATGGGGCAGCAAACCTTTGTATCCATATTTACTCAGAGATTAGTTGATTCTTTCTTTCTAATATATTTAGAATTTGACATAGGGCACCAATCTATTCCCATTTTATTTTATTAGTGTGATATTTTTTGTGCAGTAGTTCTTGCAGTACTTCTCTATGTGCAGCGACCTTTCTAGAATAAGGTTTTAATAATCAATTAGTTGATTGGACAGAAGTGAACACGAACTCCTCAAGATCTCGAGACAACTATACATCTCGGATTTACAACTTGTTTTTGGTGTGTTCTTGTTAGTTTCTTAGTTGAGTAAGGGTCATTTGCATTTAACATGAACAATAAAATATTGGATAAGTTAGTAGATCTTTTGTTTCATGATAGTCTGTGGATCACAGTTTTATCTTCTTTGTGATGTTTATGTCTTGGCACATTAGTAGAAGAGATAATGTAATTATAACTGAAAAGAAAAAAAATATATATTTTAGCATTTTAATGTTTAAAATGTATAATTTTATTTATTTATTTTTTAATATTTCAATACACAACTTAAATTATATATATATATAGAGAGAGAGAGAGAGTGGGGGAGAGATATTTGTTGACTATAATAAAATATTTCAATTCACAAAAAGAAGAAGTAATTATAAATAAAAGTTCAATTACTTCTTGATAGGAATAATAAAAGAAAGATGTGTAATTCATTTGCATTTTTAATATGTTGCATTTAAAATATTAGTAATAAGAAAAAAATCCAATATAGGTCATAAATAAAAAAATTCAACATGCAAGGTTAAATAATATTAACATGTTTTATTTTTTTTCCTTGTAAATTAATACTTTATATTACCAAATATTTAAATATACATGGTTGTAGCATTTATCCAACAAAGAATTTTTCTGTGTATCACTTGTGCTACCAAGGTTCCAAAAGACCATAACTTTCCTACAAACACCTTGGTCCCAAAACTAAGCCATATAACTATATTTGGATTACTACAGTGAATACAAAAGCTCTTATTATTGGGTTCAGTCCAAAACATACATAACATAAAAACTAAGTATATGACATGAAAGAGAAATCATTCAGACTTAGAAGATGAGATGGGAGTTGGGGCTCTAGTACTTGATCTTGAAGATTAAACAGTGTCAGGGTCACAGTATAAGTGTCCCTCCACATGGGTAAAGCCTTACATCCAACTTACCCAAGGTGAATCGTTGGTTCGTCAATAGTTTTTTAAAGTCTTCAAAGGAGGCAAATATATTGTGCCTGTCAACATGTTTGTTTATCAAAACCAACCCCAACAGAGTTTTCATCTACCAGTGTATAGCCATTGAGTTCGGATACTGCTTCTTCTATCCTCTAGTGTGGTTAGAGTCCAAAATCCAGGTAGATAATTTGTCCATAATTTCAGAATCTGAGTGGGATTGCCTCTCCACCCTAGCTTGGGTTTCCATCTTGCGACTTTCTCTTCTTGTCTCTTGTGGCAAAACATTGAAAAAAGTAGTAGCATAATCGTGAGTGAAAATCCTGGTTCTTCATTGTCCTTTTGGATTGCTTCCCCCACCTCCTGCCTAAATGCATGTGCTACCTAGGCGACATGAAGGCAACATAGGGGTCACATTTGTAACAACTACAATAGCTTCCTCGACCTGCAAAGAAACAATAAAAAACACCAAATTCAACTCCCTCTAGACTTAGACACCATCTCATAATGTCATTGACTATACTCATAACACATACCACAATGTGAGGGTTTCACCGACTCATGCCCCATAGAGGTGGATAGCGTAGCCTCACAGCCCATGGGCCCTAACACCATTACCAAAAGCAAACCCACAAAATACCCAAAGATTGAAATTTACAGAGAACCCTTAAAAAAGAGGAAAACTAGGAGCAAGGATAGATGCTTGACCAAAACCCCAATTCTTCAGAGAAAACCACTAAATCCTTAAGGAAATCCACAAACATGCCAATATTAAGCTCACTAAGCACAAACTGTTGAGAAATCAATGCTAGTAGAATTAGGGTTAGATTTCTCTTTCTTGATAATTACTTGTGAATTATGTTGGTTTCTTTTACTTATTTGTTATATTATCTTTCATCAAGCATTTACCAAATTATATGTGCATGAAGATCACAAAAACACAAGACACAAGATGTAGGCACTCTGTCAGGGAAAAACCCTTATCTAGGGGAAGCCCCAGTGAAAATTCTCTTCTTTCAAAAGTTTTTCTTGAGACTCTTCAACCTAGACACAACCTCCTCCACATCAATTTAACCTTTCCTTCAATCCAACCATTGACCTAGCAGTAGCAACACTTCGACCCCAACAACTTCAACTTGGCAGTGATAGGCAGCGACAACAACTTCGACTTTGACCAAGAGGCTTCGATCTCCTAAAGTAGCCCACACGAGAGAGTGAGAGAGACACTCCAAAACTTCGATTTGGTCCTTCCCATCCTTCTTGACCAATTTCACACTCCTTTTAGCCTCCTCCTTCAACTTCGCACTTTTCCCAGCTCTTTCTTGGATATCGAACTTGTGAGAGAGAGCATGTCTAAATGAATTCAATCTGCTCCAATATATAGGATTTTTGGTGAGGTCGAATTGCCCAGTGGAGGAAAAATTGATCTCCTTGAAGCCGACTTGGTGTGGAAGTTACATAATTCATCAGTGACTCAAAAATAATTCTTTTTACATCGTTCAAAAGCCCAAGAAAGGTTTCATAAAATAAACAATGACACTAATAACTCAATATTAATCCCAGGAGTCCATAATGGGGACTTTGACTAATAAAATGATGACCCAAGCGTGAAACCCCTACTTTAATAAGTCATTGTAACAATTATAAAAATTATTTTGATAAATATATTTATGAAGACCGAACCTAGTTACATTTTTCAACACCCCATCTTAATTAGGGAGGTATTCATAACAAGTACAAGGAAGATCTCAAACTATATGAACTATGAAGAGTTTAGGCACCACAATGCTATGGACTAGATTTCTGACTAGGGAAATCTATCCAAGGTCCCTTGATAGTTTAGGCACCACAATGCCACATACTAGATTCCTGACTAGGGCAATCTATTCAAGTGAGACTAAGATAGAATAAAGCTTTCAGAGTCTCTACGTACCATTAGTCTTACTTGATAACCATCAACTTAGGGATCTAGGTGTGTATTTGAGGTCAGAGCTCCATGACCAACGCCACCCTCTCTACTTCGGGAGCTAGGCATCAACACATAGTGCCGACCAAATGTCCTCCTAGGCAATGTGTCTCACACACAAAGCCTCTACAAATCTCTTCCAAACTTTTATAATTATCAACAAGATCAACAATATCAACTAAACAAAGCATCATAATAAGGTATTCAAACTTCTTATTAGGAAGAGACTTTGTTAGTATATCAACTACCTTATTGTCTATCGGGACACACTGTAGCTTCATGATCCCATATTGCACCAAGTTCATAATCTAGTGGAATTTATTGTTGATATTCTTCGTCCTAACATGAGACACATGATCTCCAGACATCTTGATGCAACTTTGATTATCACAATTTATCACAGTAGGATCCATAGGCTTCTCAAACAAATTTGTCAAAATCTTCCTCAACCATACATCCTCCTTTCCTACTTCACATGCAACCACGTACTTTGCTTCAACACTACTCAAAGGAATGGGGTCTTGCTTTCTATTCACCCATGAGATCATGGCACATCCTAAACTAAAGCATCCACTAGTAGTGTTTCTTCCATTGGTCTCACTGCCACCCCAATCAGAATCTTTGAAGCCAATCAACTTGACTTCTTCGCTATTGTACTTTAGGCAGTGATGTATCATGCCACAAAGATATCTCAATATATGCTTGGCAGCGATCCAGTGATCATGACAAGGCTCCAACTAAAACTTACTAAGAATGTGCACAACAAAGCATATATCTGACTTAGTATTTACTAGATACATTAGAGAATCCACCAACTGATGATAGGAGGTAGGATTCATGAGACTTGAGTCATAGCTCCTCAACTTCTTGAGATTGGTGATCATAGGAGTAGTCACGGGGTTGGAATCCATCATCCCAAATTTTTGCAACAATTTGATGATATACTTTCCTTGCCCCAAATAATCTCCCCAGGATTTTGCCATACTTCCAGACCTAGATAATAGTGCATAAGTCCTAGATCCTTCATCGAAAATTCAGTTGCCAACATCTTCTTACATTCTTGCATTCTTCTCTCCACAGTTGTAATGAATAGATCATCCACATACAATAAAATAATGACTCACTTATTATTCACAACCTTGATGTAGAGATTTGGATCATTGGAACTCTTCAAGAACCCAATTTTTAAAAGGTATGCATCCATTCTTGCATACCATGCCCTAGGAGCTTGTTTCAAACCATATAGGGCCTTCTTTAGTGACAGACATGAGTATTTTTTCCATTTACTTCAAATCTTTCAGGTTGCTCAATGTGTACTTCCTCATTGATGATTCCATTCAGAAATGTTGTCTTCATGGCCATTTCATGGATATTCCATACCATTGTAGCAGCCAATGAAACCAAAGATCTAATGGTAGTATACTTTGTAGCGGGTGCAAAGGTTTCTTCATAATCTATGCCTTCTTTTTGAGAGAAATCCTTTGCAACAAATTTGGCTTTGTATTTGTCTATACTTCCATCAACAATGTGTTTGATCTTATAGATCCATTTTGTAGTGACAACTGGTTTGTCACTAGGTCTAGGAATGATTTCCCAAACCCCATTCTTCATAATGGATTAATATTATTCTTGCATAGCTTTCTTCCATATTTCTCGATGAGCAACTTCTTCAAATGTAGATGGTTCAGCTTCAATTAGTCTTGTCATATAGAACAAATCCATAATATCTCTTTGGCCTTTTGCTTTCTCTAAAGGTTTCATTTGTAGCTCCATGTCCTTCAACATCTTCAAGAGTAGCTTTTAACCAATTTGGGCTTTTGTAATGTCCCCTAATAATAATAAACACAATAAATAATATAATCGAATATTAAAATATAAGCAAATAAATGATGAAGAATAAAGAAAATATAATAATAATAAAGAAAATATAATAATGTAAATAAATAAAATAGTAATAACAATACTAGAGTTCTAAATAAAATATAAATAAAAGTAAACTATAAAAATAGAAATAGTGAAGTTAAGAAAAGGTAAAATAAAATAAGAAAGTTAATAATTAAGAACTATAAAAATAGTAAAAATAAATAAAGTTATAAAAAAGTGAAAAAGAGTAAGATAAGAAAGAATTATTGTATTAAGTAAAACTTAAAATAAAAAAATAAAGTTGCATGTTGACACATGGAATATGTGCATGTGGTCCTCTTTCCAATGTTTGATCTATTTAATAGATGGCGAGGAAGATGAGAGATCATTCCATCATCCATTTTCTTGGGAGAAAAATGTCGTGAGACAAATGATTCCCTAGCAGTAGTATGTTGATTGAGAGCTCGAGAGTGGTTAATTGTAGAAAGATTATGTGCAACTGAGCCTATGGTTGGGTGGAGAGTCGTCTCCAAAACTTTGTTGCGGTTAGTAAGATTCAAATAACATCAATTCCGAAATTATAAGTAATGAATACTATTGCTACAAGTAAGTTGCTTTTGCTCCTATTTCTTAAAAATTCTATGTTAATTAGTTGAAGAGAAGTGTGTTGATTGTAAATCACATAATTGATTTAATTAGTTGCATGTTTTAATTTCAGGGTTGTTACATATGGTATCAGAGTGGGTTTCGACTCTATGTGACCTCTAGCTAAAAAATTGAAAAAAAAAAATACTTAATCAAATTTATCAATAATTTTGCTTACGAAAATTTAGTCAAATAAATTTGAAAAATAACAATAATACATGAAAATATTTATAAAATTTATATATATATATATATATTTTCTTAAAATTAATAATTTTAAATAAAATAATTTATTATATCAATTATTAAATAAGTAACATTTCTAAATAGATAAAAACTTTCTTTATTATTAAATATAAAATCCATGCACTTTTTGTTTGGCATGTAAGAATCTACTAATATAACAAAAAAATTCCTATTAAAAAAATTAAGTTTATAATGTTGATATTGTATGCATGATATTGCATGCTTACATATTTTAAATATATTCTAATTCTTAGAAAAGGAAGAGAGTCTAGTCACTTTATAGGATCGTTGTT
Organism: Pinus taeda; assembly: GCA_000404065.3. NCBI lineage: Eukaryota > Viridiplantae > Streptophyta > Pinopsida > Pinales > Pinaceae > Pinus > Pinus taeda. The sequence goes on from APFE031266091.1 coordinate 82,290, forward strand.
ACATACATGCACATATTTTAAATATATTTTAATTCACTGCTATAGTGTTTGTTGTGGTTGGTGATGGATTATTGACTGTGGGTTTGAGATTGTGTTGTCGTATTCTTTGTTTCCTAACAAGATCATATTAGCTTCCACCATTAGCGGGTACAAAGCTTTGTATATATTATCTGCGTAAAAGGTAATCATATTAATGACCGTATCAATATTCTTTAACCCATATTCCATTAATAGAATATTATGGAATGTGAATTAGAACAATTATTAGGCCTTAATCACACGCGTTATAATATTTTCTTACCAATTCAAACTAAGGACTTCATAGGATATTTAGAAAATATTAATTTTAAACAAAAAAAAAATCTACGTAAAATCTAGATTTTTAAACCATTATAAGCAATTTAAAATAATTGTAAGAAGAAATTTCGCGTAAATTATATTCAGAAAATCATGTTGACAATGATTTTCTGAATGTGATTTACTCCGAAATTTCTTCTTACAATTATTATGGATCACAAAAGCCTTAATTCAACTTAAAATAAATCAGAAAAATAGTTACTCAAAGTAGGTCAGTTGGTTCTATGTTGGAAAAACAAACCAAGAAAAATTAAATGTTGCAGGCGGGTATTGACCCAAAACCACTGTGGTTGCCATTTTGCGTAATTAAGAAAGTCAACCTTAACTTCACTCATAAGTATTAGTCACTAAAGCGTATGATTTAGGTTTTGTGAAAAGGTTTCTATTATAACTCTGAGAGAGGTTAAAGGCTTACGTTTATGAAGATGGGTGGAAAAGTCATTTTTTTTTAATCTTAAAATTAAAGACCATATTTGTGCTATTTTTTTTCAAGCTTTGAAAACAAAGGTTTATGAAAACTTTATAAAGGTTTATTAATAGCTTATAAAAGGCTTCAATAATGTTATTCAAAAAAAGTTGTTTTATTTAAAATGTTGAATATGATTGTTATATTTTTATAATTTTCTTAAAAGTGGGAGATATTAAAGTATATTGAAGAAAGTGCTTTAAAATATTTTGTGGTAGATTTTTTTTGAAGTGTCTTTCTTTAATTAAAAAGAAAATCTAGGAATTTGCAAGAAATTGTTTATTTGTAATTTATGAGTTTTATGTGGTAATCGCATGTTGATTTTATGATATGCAAGAGTATGTATTACTTTACCATTCAAAATGTGATGATTAACAATGATATTATTTTATCATGATGAAATGCAAGAGTTGACATGTGGATTATTTTCTATAATATTATGATTATAATTAATGCATTGGATGCACGTTGAGATGTTCTGATTGACAGGGCATGCACAAATGGGCCGACAAGGCCGGTTATTTGATGATCTCGTGGGAGCCAATACCTGCGAGGGAGAATATGTAACACCATATGGGCTGGGGACAAACTCAATCAACACTACATATGTCAGTGGTTCCTTTGTCTTGTATAGCTTTTAATGGATAGCTCTTGAAGGGCTATGGGACCATCTTGAGGAGGCCAAGTTCCTGATATTGTAGGTTAGGTGTCTGGTATTGGATTGGGATGCTAAAGTTTGGTGGGAGTGTAAGGATTTCGATGCCGGAGTGGGCCAGCCTTGCAAGATGCCTGGAGTCATTGGGTATTGTATCGGATGCCTGCCTTGGGGCAGATGAGCTCTGGGTCGGTTGTGAGCCTTGGGCTAGGATACAAACCGATGAGGCTTATGGCTAGCTTCAAAAGTGGGAAAAATGACAGAGATTCCTTGAGATTTCCCAGGTGTTGTGATAACTTTTGATGCTTGCTGGTTATACTAGTTCAGCATAGGGTGCAGGGCAAACATGAAGCAATAAATGACTAAATAAATAAAATGTTAAAAGATTCAATTTAACTTCAGGACAAAGTTCCTTAAAGAGGGGGAGTATGAAATGTCCCATAATAATAATAATAATAATATAATATAATTATAATATTAAATATTAGCAAATAAATGATAACAATAAATATAATATAATAGTAGTAAATTAATAATAAATATTGAATTAAAAATGTAATAATAATAAATAAATAAAATAGTAAAATAATACTAGGGTTCTAAATATAAATAAATAAAAGTAAACTATAAAAATAGTAAAATAAGTAAAGTTAACAAAACAAAATAAAATAAAATAAGAAAGAGTTGAATTAAGAGAACTATAAAAATAGTAAAAATAAGTAAAGTTTTTTGTTTTTTGTTTTTTTGTGCATGGTTCATGGATACCTTCGGTCAACGGGTGGCACTACGTCTACTGGAAAAATCTGGGCTTGACGCCTGTCGGCCTACTACAAGACTTGACCCCAAGAGCTTTCAGGAATTGATCCTGTGACCTCCCATCTGGCGAGGTCCCGTCTTGACCGATTGGGCTAACCCTTGGGGCTAAAAATAAGTAAAGCTATCAAAAAGTAAAAAGGAATAAAATAAGAAAGAATTATTAAATTAATTAAAACTTAAAAAAAAATAAAAAAATAAAAGTTACATGTTGACACATGGAATGTGTGCATGCGGTCCCCTTTCCAATGTTTGGTCTATTTAATAGACAATGAGGAAGATGAGAGATCATTTCATCATCCATTCTCTTGGAAGAAAAATGTTGTGAGACAAAGGATTCCCTAGCAGTAGTACATTGATTGAGGGCTTGGGGGTAGCTAGTTGTAGAAAGATTATGTGCAACTGAGCCTACAATTGGGTGGAGATTCATCCCCAAAACTTTGTTGTAGTTAGCAGGATTCAAATAACGTTCAACTTCGAAATTACAAGTAATGAATATTATCGCTCAAGTAGTTGTTTTTGCTCCTATTTCTTAAAAATTCAATTCTAATTATTTGAAGAGAGGTGTGTTGATTGTAAATCACATAATTGATCTAATCAGTTGCATGTTTTAATTTCAGGGTTGTTACACCTCTTCCTTGTGTTCGTTATGATCACATGTTGAATAGGCTCGCTTGGTCCTTCTTCTTCTGCTTGAATTGTAGATGGATTGTCGGGTTATACTTCCTTTTCTTCAAATATAGGTAGATCTTCGTCAGGAATATCCTTGGATCTTTTGTAGGCTTGATTTTCATCAAATATAATGTCCATGATTACTTCAATGTGTCTCCCTTCTTTGATGTAGATTTTACATGTCTTTGAGGAGAGATTATAGCCAATGAAGATCCCTTTGATGCTTGTAGAATCTAACTTCTTTCATTTGTCGTTGGAATTTGGATATAAGTAAGACTCCCAAAGATTCAGAGATGGTCCAAACTTGGCTTCTTCCTTGTGAATGATTCTTCACGTGTCATATTTTCAAGAATTTTATGAGGACTTCTATTTCGAATATATACGATTGGCACTGCTGCTTCTCCCCATAGAAATTTTGGTAAGTCTTGATCAAGGGGTATTGTTGGTTCAATTGTCATATTCTTTCTTTTGGCTAGTCCATTTTGTTCAGGATAGTAGAGAACAATAAGCTCCCTCTTAATTCCTTCTTCTTTACAATATGAAATCAATTCTTTAGAAGTGTATTCCCCATAATTATCAGATCTCAAAGTCTTTATTTTTCTTTTGGTTAGGGTTTTCACTTCACATCTAAACTCCTTGAATTTCTCAAATACTTCATCTTTTTTCTTGAGAAGGTGGAGCCATGTCTTTCTATAGTGATCATCAATAAATTTTATATGGTAAAGATGACCTCCAAGTGATTTGTCATACATGGGCCCACACAGATCAGAATATATGAGAACTAATATTTCTTTAGACCTTTTTGCACTATTTGAAAATGGTTTTCTTGTATGTTTTCCAAAGAGCATCCCTTGCAAACTACTCCACGATCTTTTTTGATATCAGGGATGCCATGAACTAGATGTTATGATTGGGAATGAATTTGTAGTGAATATGACCATATCTTCTATGCCATAACTTAATAGGATTGATTTCCATATGAAATAGGGCTTGAGGAGGTGGTGTAATGACTCTATACAAGCTTTCTTCATGAACTCCAATAACCCAAGCTTTATTAATACATGAATATTTTCCCCAAACCAAGACCTTTCCATCAAAAAATCAACTCTATCCCCTTTATCTTCTAAGCAAGGAATTGAAAGAAAATTCTTTCTCAAACCTGTAACATATAGTATGTTGTTGAGATGTAGTTTTGCGCCATTCTCCAGCTTCAAAGATGTTGATCCTAGGCCTCTAACATCATAGCTTTTGTTGTCTCCCAATTCCACTGCATGAGAAGATGGTTCCTTTTATAGAGTTTGAAGTTGTTTACTTTCCCCTTCCATGTGCCTTGATGCTCCATTTTCAATGACCCATGCTTTATCATAATTAAGTGATCCTGTAAGTACAACTTAGAACCCTTGACTTTGACCTTGTTGAATAAGTAGTAGAAAATCTTCTTGATCCATTTTCCTGTAGTATTGAATCCCATTCTTATCATAGAGAGAGTAATCATTTCCTTCAAGCCAACGAAGTGATCTTCAATCTTCTTCGACCTTAGCTCTGATACCATGTTGAGAAATAAATGTTAGTAGAATTAGGGTTAGATTTCTCTTTCTTGATAATTACTTGTGAATTATGTTGGCTTATTTTACTTATTTGTTATATTATCTTTCATCAAGAAATTACCAGTTTATGTGTGCATGAGGATCACAAAAACACAAGACAAAAGATGTAGGTACTCTTTTAGGGCAAAACCCCTATCTAGGGGAAAACCCTGTCAAAAATATCTTCCTTCAATAGTTGTTCCTGAGACTCTTCAACTTAGACACAAACCTCCTCCACACCAAGTCAGTGTTTCCTTCTTTGATTCAACCTTCAACCTTGTAGCAACAATACTTTGACGCCAACAACTTCGACTTGGTAGCAACATGTAACAAATGGCAACAACTGGCAGCAATATCAACTTCGACTTTGACAAAGAGACTTTGATCTCCTAAAGTAGCCCACACGAGAGAGAGAGAGAGAGATTGCAGAACTTCAATTTTGTCCTTCCCTTCCTTTTTGACCAATTTCACACTCCTTTTAGCCTCCTCCTTCAACTTCGCACTTTTCTCAGCTCTTTCTTGGATATTGAACTTGTGAGGGAGTGTGTCCAAATGAATTTGATCTACTCCAATATATAGGCTTTTGGTGAGGTTGACTTGGTGTGGAGGTTACATAATTCATCTTTTACTCAAAATAATTCTTTCTACATCATTCAAAAGCCCAAGAAGGGTCTCATAAAATAAACAATGACTCTAATGACTCAATATTAATCCTAGGAGTCCATAATGGGGACATTGACTAATAAAATGATGACCCAAACATGAAACCCATGATTTAATAAGTCATTGTAATAATAATAAAAGTTCTTTTGATAAATACATTTATGATGACCGAACCTTGTTACATTTTTCAACACTCCCTCTTAACTAGGGAGGTATTCATAACAATTACAAGGAAGATTTAAAACTATGAACTATGAAGAGTTTAGGCACTGCAATGCCATGGACTAGATTCCTGACCAGGGAAATCTATCCAAGGTCTCTCAATAGTTTAGGCACCACAATGCCACAAACTAGATTCATGACTAGGGTAATCTAACCAAGTGGGACTAAGATGGACTAAAGCTTTCATTCTCTCTAGGTACCATCAGGCTTACTTGCTAACCATCAACCCATGGATCTAGGTGTGTATCCGAGATTAGAGCTCCATGGCTAACACCACTCTCCCTACTTCGGGAACTAGACATCAACACATAGTGCCGACCAAATGTCCTCCCAGGCAATGTGTCTCACACACAAAGGCTCTGCAGTCTCTTCCAAACTTTTATTATCATCAACAAGATCAATAATATCAACTAAACCAAGCATGCTTCTAAGATATTAAAACTTCTTATTACGAAGAGAATTTATTAGTATATCAGCTGCTTGATCATTTGTAGGGACATATTGTAGCTTTACAATCCCATCCTGCACAAAGTTCCTAATGTAGTGGAACTTATTGTTGATATAATTCATCCTAGCATGAGACACAGGATCTCTAGACATCTTTATGCAACTTTGATTATCATATTTTATCACAGTAAGATCCATAAGCTTCTCGAATAAATTTGTTAGAAGCTTCCTCAACCATACAACCTCCTTTCCTACTTCACATGCAACCACGTGCTCTGCTTCGGGACTACTCAAAGCAATAGGATCTTACTTTCTACTTATCCATGAGATTATGGCAAATCCCAAACGAAAGCATCCACTGATAATGCTTCTTCCATTAGTCTCATTGCTACCCCAATCAGAATCTGTGAAGCCAAACAGCTTGACTTCCTTGCTATTTTACTTTAGGTAGTGATGTATCGTGTCGCGAATATATCTCAATATATGCTTGGTAGCTATCCAGTGATCATGACGATGCTCCAACTGAAACTGACTAAGAATGTTCACAAAAAAGCATATATCCGACCTAGTATTTACCAGATACATGAAAGAACGCACCAACTGACGATATGAGGTAGGATCCACGAGACTTGAGTCAGAGGTCCTTAAATTCTTGAGATTGATGATAATAGGAGTAGACATGGGCTTGGAATCCATCATCCCAAATTTCTGCAACAACTTGATGATATAATTTCTTTGCCCCAAATATATCTCCCTAGGATTTTTCCATACTTCCAGACTTAGGTAATAGTGCATCAATCCTAGATCCTTCATCTCAAATTCAATTGCCAACATATTCTTGCATTCTTGTATTCTTCCCTCCACACATGTAATGAATAGAGCATCCGCATATAATAGAATAATGTCTGGATCATTATTCACAACCTTGATGTAGAGATTTGGATCAAGGAAACTCTTCACGAACCCAATTCTTAAAAGGTATGTATCCATTCTTACATACAATGCCCTAGGAGCTTGCTTCGAACCATAAAGGGCCTTCTTGAGTCTACAAAAATGAGTATCTTTTCCATTTACTTAAAAGCCTTCGGGTTGCTCAATGTATACTTACTCATTGATGGTCCCATTCAGAAATGTTGCCTTCATGTCCATTTGATGTATATTCCATCCCATTGTAGCAACCAATGAAACCAAAGATCTAATGGTAGTATACCTTGTAGTGGTTGCAAACGTTTCTTCATAATCTATGACTTCCTTTTGAGAGAAACTTCTTGCAACAAATCTGGCTTTGTATTTGTCTATACTTCCATCAACAATGTGTTTGATCTTGTAGATCCATTTTGAAGTGACAATCGATTACACTAGGTCTAGGAATGATTCCCCAAACCCCATTCTTCATGATGAATTAATATTCTTCTTGTATAGATTTCTTCCAAACTTCTTGATGAGTAGTTTCTTCAAATGTAGATGGTTCAGCTTCAATGTGTCTTGTCATATATGAAACATATCCAGAATATCTCTTCAACCTTTTGCTTTCTCTAAAAATTCCTTTCGCAAATCCATGTCCTTCAACATCTTCAAGAGTAGAATTTAACCAATTTTGCCTCTTCCTTGTGTTCGGTATGATCGTAGGTTGAATAGGCTCACTTGGTCCTTCTTTTTCTTGAATTGTAGATGGATTGTTGGGCCGTACTTCTTCTTCCTCAAATATAGGTAGATAGTCGTTGTCAAAATTAATAGGAATGTCCTTGGATCTTTTGTAGGCTTGAATTTCATCAAATATACCATCCTTGCTTAGTCCAATGTGTCACTCTTCCTTGATGTAGATGCTATATGCCTTTGAGGAGAGACTATAGCCAATGAAGATCCCTTTGATGCTTGTAGAATCTAACTTCTTTCGTTTGTCCTTTTGAATGCGGATATAGGCAAGAATCCCAAAGATTCAAAGATGGTCCACACTTGTTTTCTTCCCTGTGAATGCTTCCTCACGTGTCATATTTTCAAGAATTCTACGAGGAATTCTATTTGGAATATATACGGTTGTCATTGTTGCTTCTCCCCATAGAAATTTTGGTAAGTCTTGATCAATGGGAATTATTCATACACCTTCTTCAATTGTCCTATTCTTTCTTTCGGCCACTCCATTTTGTTCGAGATAGTAGGGAACAATAAACTACCTCTTAATTCCCGCTTATTTACAATATGCAATCAATTAATTAGAAGTGTATTCCCGACCATTGTTAGATCTCAAAGTCTTTATTTTTATTTTGGTTAGGGTTTCCACTTCACATCTAAACTCCTCGAATTTCTCAAAAGGTTCATCTTTTTTCTTGAGAAGGTAGAGCCATGTCTTTCTAGAGTGATAATCAATAAATTTTACATAGTAAAGATGACCTCCAAGTGATTTGTCAGACATGGGCCCATACACATTAGAATGTATGAGGTCTAATATTTATTTAGACCTTGTTTCACTATTTGAAAATGGTTTTCTTGTATGTTTTCCCAAAGAGCATCCATTGCAAACTCCTTCACGATATTTTTTGATATTGGGGATGCCATGAACTAGATGTTTAAGAATGTGAATGACCTTGTAGTGAATATGACCATATCTTCTATGCCATAGATCAATGGGATTGACTTCCATATGAACTAGGGCCTGAGAAGCTTGTGTAATGACTCTAGAGTCTATACAAGATTCCTTCACAAACTTCAATAACCCTAGCTTTATCAATACTTGAATCAAGACCTTTCCATCAACAAAATAAACTCCATCCCCTTTAGCTTTTAAGTAAGAAATTGAAAGAAAATTAATTTTCAAACCTAGAACATATAGTATGTTGTTGAGATGTAGTTTTGCTCCATTCTCCAGCTTCAAAGATGTTGATCCCAAGCCTCTAACATCATAGATTTTGTTGTCTCCCAATCCCACTGGATGAGAAGATGGTTCCTTTGAGAGAGTTTGAATTTTTTTACTTTCCCCTATCATGTGCCTTGATGCTCCACTGTTAATGATCCATTCATTATCATCATTAAGTGATCCTGTAAGTGCAACTAAGAACCATTGACTTTGACCTTGTTGAATAAGTAGTAGACAATCTTCTTGATCCATCTTCCTATAGTATTGAATCCCATTCTTATCATATAGAGAGTAATCATTTCCTTCAAGCCAATGAAGTGATCTTCAATCTTCTTTGACCTTAGCTCTGATACCATGTTGAGAAATCAATGTTAGTAGAATTAGGGTTATATTTCTCTTTCTTGATAATTACTTCTGAATTATGTTGGCTTCTTTTACTTATTTGTTATATTATCTTTCATCAAACAATTACCAAATTATGTGTGCATTGTTTATTTTGGGTAGCATCGGATGTGATCTAAGCCTCAAATTTTGCAAGGAGTCTTGGGCACAAGTATTAAAAAGAACTCAGAAAGCGTTTTGGGAAATCCACCCAAAAGTGATTTTATTAAAATAATTAATATTTTTAATGGGGTTCCTAAATCTAACTTAGGAAAAATAAAATATTAATGGGTATTAATCTAATTTGGGGTGAAACTTCTAGAAAAACCCATGGATCAAGCCAAAATGATCTGAGCCTTTGATTGAGATGTAATATAAGCCATTGGTTGTCTAACAGGAAGATATAAGAAGGGGCTTGAGGGTCATTTGGAAAGGACACAGAGAGAGAAAATCAATTTTATGAAGTGAGAAGTTCTTAGGAGGAAACACGATTGAGGAGATTTCTTATAGTTGAGGGGTAGGGATAATAGCTTTTGGAGAGAGAGATTCTCAGCTGGATATACATCAGCTAAGAGAGGTAGTAAGTGATCCAGAAGCCTTGATGCAGAGGTTGACGCAGGGCCAGAAGGGTCACACAGAAGTGACGTAGAGGCAGAGAGAGAAAGTTGAAAATCAGAGCAGACGGTCAGTTTCAGTAGCTGGGGTGTGAGGTTGGGAGGCTGAGAGTAGGGACTTTGGGCTACTGATTGAATCCCAACTGGGTGATGTAATGCCTGGAAGGGTTGATGCTAGGACAACGTAGAGGCAACATAGAGATGACACAGTGCCTTCCAAGAGCACTTCATTCAGTAGTTGTATCAACCGAGACTTTTTTCTCAGTGATTGTGTGAGAAAAAATCACAAAGATTCTGCTAATATTTCTCTCTGTAACTGAGTAACCCTGTGAGATATTTAGTGATGTATTCATATTTTTTTTCTACTTAATAATAATAAACACTCAGAGTTGTTGCATCGATTTTCCCACATTGGGTTTTTTCGGGCACTTTTGTCCAAAAATAACTGTGTCCTATGTGTTTCTATTTTCCTTGCACAGTTTCTATGTTTTAGAATCATGTTTGACTGGTGTAGCCTGATTTAGTAATTTGCTTCGATATTTGATGAAGAAATATGAAATAAGTTTGTAACATAATTTACAATCTAGGAGAAGTGGATTCAGTTGGTTGCAGTAGGATTCCTGAGATAGGAAATTTCACATGGTATCAGAGCAGGTGATGTGAAATAGGGAAGAGTAGATCTAGCACTAAAGCAAGGGCCAACTTGTTGCAGCAAACAACAATTCAAATCCCCTGAGGGATTGCAAAGTTCTAGCCAGGAGGGCTATATTTTTGTGGGTGTCTCTCTCTAAGTGATCCAACAGAGAGTTAAGATTGCTAAATCTAGAATTTGTTGAGGTAGAGGGAGCTACGTAGAGCCAGGTAGAGCTAAAGGGACGCACTTTTTTGCAAGCTGAGTGATGCGCATAAAATCCGTCTGAAGGAAGAAGAAAATCACATAGTGAGGGAATACTTCCTTAGTGATTTCTTTCCAAGGAAATCAAAATTTCTCAATTACTGAGCAGTAGAGGAGCAAGAAATTACCAGCTCCATTAGGGAGTGCGTAAGGCAGCCTAGGAGCTATGCAGTAGGGAGAAAGAGGGAGTTGTTTGATAGTTTTCAGAGGATATGGAAGTGGCTTGAGAGATCGGGACAGGTTGGACGAGGCTTCCAACTATGCCATCTGGAAGGTTAGAATGAATTTCTTTCTAGATGAGCATGCCCTCAAGACATATGTTGATAATGTGGTAGCTGTCCTGAAGGATGCAGATCCACTGAAGAGGTACAGAGTTGAGATGGCTAAGGCGAAGAGGATGATCCTGGATGGAGTTAAGGATCACGTGGTGTACCACGTTGCAAGAAAAGGAACCACTAAGGAGATGTGGGATGCCTTGGCAACATTATATCAAGGATCTTCTGAGCAGCGGAAGATGTACTTAGAGAAGAAGCTGAGATCTGCTCAAATGCAGAAGGGAGAATGTGTGGATCTGTTCCTCATGAAACTAAAGGAGATCTATGATGAGCTATCAGCTACAGGACATACACCTCAGGATTCAGAGTTAATGAGATTGGCTCTAAATTCTGTCTCGGATGAGTGGAAAATATTTGTCCAGAGTATCTTGGGCAGAACAACATTGCCAAATTGGGATGAGATGTGGGATGCTCTGAAGCAAGAAGAGTTTAGGAGAGACCTGCTCAAGGTTAAACTTGACAGGAGCAACAACAACAACGGTTCAAAGCCCAAATTAGAGGAGGAGGATAACGCAACCCTTGCATCAAAGGGACATTAGGGGCAACAAATACAAAAGAAGGACGTCTCCAAGGTGAAGTGCTTCAGATGTGGTGAGATGGGCCTCTATGCATCCCAATGTCCTTGAAGAAAAAGGACAGGGATGAGAAGCATGATCCTAAGGTTGCAACTGCGAAGATCGACGAGGAGGATAACGTAACCCTTGCATCGAAGGGACAACATGGGTAATACAGATGAGTGCTTCAGATGTCACGAGATGGGCCACTATGCATCCCAATGTCCTTTGAATAAAAAGGACAAGGTTGAGAAGCATGATCCTAAGGTTGCATTTGTGAAGGTCGAAGAGGAGTTCGCCATGAAAGTCAAGATACCTCCAGGGGGGAGGTGGACTGATTTGGAGCTGTAGTTAGGAGGACTGCAGATGGGCAAGATCCTTGTGGAGGCCACCTCTTGGATCATCACCTTGCTATGGGAGCTCATGATCAGTAGTAGCAGGATGGTACAATTTCAGTTGATGCCATAGAGTGTTGATTTGATAGATGCGGTGGTTCGTAGTGCCAAAATGTGAACAACGTAGAGTAGAGAGGCATTAATGCGAGGAGGCATAGTGCAGAGCTTTAGCAGCACAATGGCTTCATATGAGAGTGTGGGACTAGCAACAGTCAAGATTTCAACATTGAGGTGTATTCACTGGATATTTGTCCAATTTTGGGTGTTTTTAGTTACTTCTCTCAACAACTGAGTTGCAGTGCAGATGCAGTGTTAGGTATCAAGACCAACAACAGTACAGATGTAGTGTTGATAAAGGTAGTGTCGACAACAATATAGTTTTAGTAGCAACACAGTTATTGGTGGACAACATGTCAGACATCAACAGTGCAGAGGGCACTTTAGAATCAGAGCAGTATGCAACAACGTGTATTGCTAGAGCACATTCCTCGCTAATAGGGAGTGTTGATTTTGGGTAGCATCAGATGTTCTCTAAGCCTCAAATTTTGTAGGGAGGCTTGGGCACAAGTATTCCAAAAAACCCAGAAAAAGTTTTGGGAAATTCCACCCAAAAGTGATTTTATTAAAATAATTAATATTATTTTTAATGGGGTTCCTAAGTCTAAACTTAGGAAAATTAAAATATTAATGGGTATTAATCTAATCAGGGGTGAAACTTCTAGAAGAAGAAACAGATCAAGCCAAAACGATTTGAGCCTTTGATTAATATGTAATCTAGGCTGTTGGTTGTCCAACAGGAAGATATAAGAAGGGGCTTGAGGGTCATTTGGAAAATACACAGAGAGATAGAGAAAATCGATTTTATGAAGTGAGAATTTCTCAAGAGGAAAAATAGATTGAGGAGATCTCTTGTAGTTGAGGGGCAAGGATACCAAATTCTAGAGAGAGAGAGATTCTCATCCGAAGATACATCAACAAAGAGAGGCAGTGAGTGATCTAGAAGCCTTGACGCAAAGGCTGACACAGGGCCAAAAGTGCTACATAGAAGTGACCCAGAGGCAGAGAGAGAAAGCTGAAAATTAGAGTAGAGGTTCAGTTTTAGCAACCAAAAGTTGGGGTGTGAGATCGGGAGGCTAAGAGTAGGGACTCTGGGCTACTGATCGAATCCCCAGCTGGGTGACGCTATGTCTGGAAGGGTTGACATTGAGACAATGTAGAGGTCACGTAGTGCTTTCCAGTGGCACTTCATCTAGCAGCTGGATAAACCGAGACTTTTTTCTTACTGATTGTGTGAGGTAAACTCACAAAATTTCTGCCAGTATTTCTCTTTGTAATTTAATAACCCTTTGAGGTATTCAGTGATGTATTCAAATTTTTCTACTGCTAATAATAATAAACCCTCAGAACTGCTACACTGGTTTTGCCACATTAGGTTTTTCTGGGGACTTTTGTCCAAAAATAACTATGTCCTATGTGTTTCTATTTTCCTTGCTCAGTTTCTATGTTTCAGAATCATGTTTAATTGGTGTAGGTTGCTTCAGTAATTTTCTTCGATATTTCATGAAGAAATCTAAAATAAGTTTGTAACATAATTTACAATCTAAGAGAAGTAGATTCAGCAGGTTGCAGTAGGATTCTTGAGATTGTTAGATCTAGGAATTTTCACATGCATAAAGATCGCAAAAACACAAGACACAAGATGTAGGCACTCTTCCAGGGATAATCCCATATCTATGGGAAAACCCAATCAAAAATCTCTTCCTTCAATAATTTTTCCTGAGACTCTTCAACCTAGACACAAACCTCCTCCACACAAAGTCAACCTTCCTTCTTCGATCCAACCTTCGACCTTGCAGCAACAACTCTTCGACCCCAACAACTTCGACTTGGAAACAACATGCAACAACAACAACTTTGACTTTGATAAAGAGACTTTGATCTGATAAAGTAGCCCACACAAGAGAGAGACATCCCAAATCTTTGATTTTGTCCATCCCTTCCTTCTTGACCAATTTCACACTCCTTTTAGTCTCCTTCTTCAACTTTGCAATATTCTGAGCTTTTTCTTGGATATATAGGCTTTTGGTGAGGGCGCATTGTCGAGTTGAGGCTGACTTGGTGTGGAGGTTATGTAATTCTTCTTTGACTCGAAAATAATCCTTTTTATATCGTTCAAAAGCCCAAGAAGGGTCTCATAAAATATAAAATGACTCTAATGACTCAATATTAATTGTAGGTGTCCACAATGGGGATTTTGATTAATAAAATGATGACCTAAGCATGAAATCCCTATCATAGTTCACCGAGATTCAAAGAAGAGATACTCCCTAGAACATCGACCTCCAAGAGTAGGATCTGTGACACAACTTCTGTGTACCCTAGTTTTTCTCCCTCCCACCACCTCAACCATAGGAAACCAACAAATGAAAACCCCTCCATCGTAACACCATAATCACATCCAATCAGATTTAGCATTGCATAAGAGTACAAGATTTCCACCAACAGTAGGAGGTTGAGTTCCTGACCTCACCTCTGCCCCTTAGTTCACTATCGAATGCCAAAACTTCATTGTAGGTGTTACATATCCATTTGGTCACATCACTCCCATTATTCAGATCACTACTTTTAGGGCTCATCAAACCCTAATTCAGTTGCTACGTGCCCTAGACAAGTCATCATTTTGAATGCCTCCTTCCCTGAGAGTTTCTTGGCCTGAATCCCTCTAGAAATGCCTCCTTGAGGGACCAGCACAGCCTTGGTCAGGGGTAAGTGCCCTTCAATGTAGGTAGGCCCATGTCAGGGTGCTTTTTAGAGCACTTAGGTCCACTTTGACCTGCGCTGGGAAAGATTGAGCGAAATCCTCATAGGGTTCTGGGAATATTCTTATCTTCTGGAGCCTTCTAGAAGATTCCCACACTTATCATATCCTATGAGCTCGAAATTGGATAGGGAATGAGTTAAGTAACCTCTATCCTCTCATCCCTTCCTCCATGGAAACTAACCTAAGTTTGGAAGGCCGTTCAATACCCTCATTTATGACCAAACCTCCTCCATTTTCCTATAAATTGAGCACACATCTAAGTGATTAGGGGCTAGACTTTGAAAATTTGTAAGGAGATAATATTGGTATGAGGTTTGAGATTGTAAGCAAGTATTGTTATGCTGCTAGAGTGTTGTGATTTTGATGTGATGTTGGTTGGGACCCAAGCTAGAAGAGTGACAATGGAATGGACTTCATGGTTGTAATTCTTCCTTCTACTTAATAAAGCTGTTTACACCTTTTCCCATATTCTTGTCTTTATGTATGATGATTATATGTGTAAATGCTTTCGATTCCATTTTCTTATAGTAGATAGATCTATTGCTTTGATTGGTTTTTGTCCTCTGTTTATGATTGCAGGTACTTGTCGAGCGGATTAAGTTCGAGAAGGAGCGATGGGAGCCAAACAAAGGAGACAAAGGGAAAGTGAAAGATAACAAGTAGGTCCCTTGTCTTATTTATATTCTATATAAAAAGGTTAAACGCTTTACATCTGTTGTTTTAGGTGTAGCTACCCACCTAGGGAAATTGTATTTATCTGTAGATGCAAAATTCCACATAACAATAGGCATCCATTTAAAGTGACTGAACGTTAGTTGATGCCATGCATGTTGGGGGTGAGCCACACCTCCTTAACATAAATGACCATCACGTCTAAAGGTGGTGGGATCAACCTCTAAGGAACCCTTATTAATGCCATTAATACCCCCATTATGGATGTCCTTATCTCTATCCATAAAAAATTGGAGAGAATATGTCCAACTTACCTGATTCAAAATAGGCCACCTCATATTAATACTTAAATCCTTGCTCTGGTATCCCAAGTTAGCCATAAAATCCACCTCCTTGTTCTCCATTCTTCTTGGATGTTAAACTATGACATAATCCAGGTGCAATACCAACTCTCTAATACTATCAATTAGATTTTCTAGTCTCCAATTTTTCACCAATTTATAGGATGGAGACCCATAGATAAGTTTATGGAAAATGTTTATCACTAACTTTGAATCTCCATCAATTTGAAGCTTTCGAAATCTTTAGAGATGGAAATCTACATACGTCTCTCTAAACCTTAAAACTCCACCACATTATTACTTGTAGCTCCATAGATTTGTGAGAAGATCCTTAGGGTATTTGAATTTCAATCCTTGAATAGACCTTCGAGCTCTATTATCCTAGGATTTCCTTTTGACGCTCCATCAAAATTTAATTTAGCCTACATGGAAGGAGGGGGGGTGAGAGGGGGTAAAATGACTAGGGGTCTCGCTACATACCTATTGTTGTTTGACTTTCCTTAGAGGGAGCATTTTCTAGGCTATATCTAACTTCCTCATTATCTCCATCTTCGGAATGTCAATTTTGAAATCTTCCAAAGACCAATCTCCTGCTAGGATTATTTCCCTAATGTTCTGCTTGATCAATTCCCATAGTTTCTCTAGTTTCCTTCTTCTATTTATGAATATCCTCTCATTTATTTCTTTCCACAATTCCCATTGAGTGAATCTCCCTACTAGAGTCCAAGCTCTATTAATTATTGGATTTGAGAACAGGTTCTGATTCTATTGTCCAAGTGTTTCCACTACATCTTTAGGATTATGATTACTCCACCCAAAGACTAATGGAATGAAAGACCAAATTGCTTTTGCACATGTGCATGAATTCAGTGGATTCTCCATCTTCTCCTCCTAATTACCACATAAATAACAATAGGATGACCCTTGGTAACTAATATTAACATGTTTTTAAAAATATATTAATAAAAGAAAAACATTTTATTGTGTACAATATAATTTATAAATAAAATATTTCACTGCTCAGTAAAATTTTTCAATGTCAACTATATATATAGTTAAAAAAATATATGCATATATTATACAAAATAACTAAAAGATAATTCTTATGGTTAAAACATTTCAAATAATCTTACATTTAGCTTTTTTCTTCTATGTTCTTGGTCAATTTGTCTAAAATCCAGTGAAGAATGATGGAATTGCAAGTTTAAGTTGTGTATATTACACAATCTAAGTGCCCAAGGGGATTTTTAAGGGATTAAATCCATTTATAGATTCAAAAATGCAATTTAAGTAATGAAAAATTTCACACACACATACACACACACATACCCACACACCCATAGATCTATCAATCACTGAGTACCAAGAGGGACCAAATCTATTGATATGCAAATATTTTTTCGAGTTTTGCACTATAAAAGTGGTTTACACCTCAAAATATTTGATCCCTCTGTGTGCGTGCTAGATCCATGGTTAAGATGGATCTATACTGGTATTCAACAAATGGCATACAAAGAACATCATGTTACAATGTGGGAGGATAACAATGTTTCTCACAACCACCCAGGCTAGACCCACTCGACGTCAAACTCTTAAGTTACAAAGTATTACCATAACCAAATATATATTTTATCAATCCCTTTAATGGTCATGCTAGACATCATTGCTTGTTCTAAAATCTAATAAACTTATTTGGATTAAGTTGCTTGTAGATGTTGTTCATAATTTCCCTTTGAGTAACATAACCAATTGACTATGAAGTAAGGGTCTCAACTTTCGATTTTGATGTCTTCTTTATTTATGACATAGATTTATTTTATGTTACCAAAATGAAGGGAAGGTTCATTGCAAAACTCATATCCAACTTGGTTGATACCAAGCCATTCACCACAAAAAAAATTAGAGGACTTAGAAAGTCAACCTTTATAACATTGATAGAGAATTTGGTTTGTTTAGTAGACATTTTTATCGCTTGAAAACACAATAAGTTGATGTGGAAAGTAAGCTTATAAATTTGTGATTCCCTATAAAAATCCCAACTTCTCATTCTACCTGTTGTTGAACTTCACCACTCTTACATTCATTTTTCAAATCTATCAACTAAGTTGTTTTCTCATCAAAGGAAATATTGCCACTCTTCGTTATAGAAGTAAATTTTGTTTCATACTTATAAGGGTTTTCTTCCATTAATATGTTTTTTTGCAACATTGTGCTTTAATGAATTTATTACAATAGTAAATAGGCAAAAGTAAATATGCATGCATTGTTTGCATGGCCATTTCTCTTGTGACAAATGCACACTATTCGAGGCAGTGTAGGTCCACGTAGGTCTCCTTTTCTTTATTATGTGCTTACAATCAAGATTGATATCCATATGAACTGTTTAAATTTCAACTTCATCCTCATTGTACCCTTCATGCACATTGATGGGCCATTTAATTTCATTTTTAATTTTTCATAGTGGCATTTAAAGGGGTCATGCATTTAATTGTCAAGTGGGGGTTTGTATAGAACTTGCAAATTATTGTGAAAAAATAGATGCAAGAAACATGCATTCAAACAATGACTTAGTATTGAAGTTGTAGCTTTGACGATGACAATGATGAAAATAATATGAATATGATCCAATATTGCAAGATTATTTAAGGGTTGCAGTAAAATGAATTGGTAGGTAACTACTATGCTTAGAATTCATTTAGATCAAAAGTATATTTCAGAGTTTTGTTGGAAAGAAACCTCACACTTGTTTGGATAGTAAATTATTAAGATTAAAACAAAATCACAATTGCTAAAATTAGAATCCCTTGGATAAATTAAATTTAGACATATTAAAGTCATATTTTATAGGAAGTTTTATAACCTTTGGAACTATTAATATGATACTCAATTCATAACTAGATTATGTGTATTTCAATGATTTTGTACTTAATATATGGAATTTCGCAATTTGCAAAAATAATTGAAGAGGGAAGAATTGTAGCTTTCATTAACAACTCTTTTATATAACACAATCCCTTCATAGTATGTAATTTCATAGAAAACTATTGAAGTAAAATTTTCACTAACATCTCACTAATTGTGAGAGCAATCTAGTCTAACCAACACAAGGCTAACCAGATTAGAAGGGGAGTTTATAATTTGTAATAATGAATTGTTAATTTTGCAAGTGCAAAGAAAATTAGAATTTTAGTAAACCTACTAAAGTACAATAGTACCTATCCTAAGAGGGGGGTCAACCTCTTTGGATAAGGTACTATAAGAGGAAACATGGTACTATCTTGTTAAGCATCACATAGATCAATGAGATGTCTCGTAGAAAACCACACAAGTTTTAATATTAACAAAAATCAAATTATAGAGCAATCTAATATACTGTCTCTTTCATTTTTTCCAATTACATTATCAAGAGATGGTGCATTACTCATACAACAATTTGTTGAAGAAAGTGCAACTAGGTTTTGTATTTACAAATGTAATTATGATCTTTGTACTTGTCATGTAAAATAAATATTATTTTTGTAATTTATAAGAATGAGTTTCTTGTTCATTTTATAGGTCTAGGAAAGTCAAAGAGTCAAAGTCATGTATAAGGAGCTCTTCTTGAGCCTATGTGTCTACAAGTCTAGAATAACCCTCCAAGACAAGTACCATCCTCCAAGACAAGCGCAAGAAGAAGTCTGCAAGCTAAATGATGAAGAAGAATATTCATGTCGGCCTCAATACATATATAACTATCAATTTGGCTTATAAAAGGTGACACACCGGTTTAGTAGACATGTCGACTTATTTATGGAGACATAACAACTATAAATAGGCATGTAGGGTCACCACAGTAAGGAAGATTTTTGGATCTCTCTGAAACTTCGGATAATGATAGAGGCACATAACTTCAGATGGGTACAAGAGTGCAGGAATCTCGGTCAAGTCACTTTGGAGAAGCTCAATGGTTTAGGTTCTCATATGAGTAATAGTCTCTATGTTTTCGAATGGTACTGTAGAGATAATGTCTCAGTCTCTTCACTCACTGTCTCGGCATACAAATTAGTCATAGTATCAAGCATACATATGATAAGAAAGATCTCAGAAAACACTCATTGTCTCAGCATATTGTTGTAACATTATTTGGTTTTGATAAGTTAGTATATTTGTCAAAATAAATTCAAAATGTTAAGTTAGGATATAGATGAAAAATAAAGAAAAATAAAAAAATGTTAGGAAAGTTGTACATCTTATATAGATCTATAGAAAATAAAATGTTAGGAGTTAGTTTCCCTAAAGAATGGAGGCAAAAGAAAACAAAAAATGTTAGGGAAGCAAAAAGAAAATAAAAGCTTCGGTTTCAAGAAGAATACATCCAAAGGTTGCTTGTCTAAATGCGCCACACTAGAAATGTTAAATTTTTATTAATTGATGATTAATTTCCCCTAAAAAGGTATTAATCTTTGTTATAATATTTTGACATTAAACTTATGTTATATAGCGCATATATGTTTATTTAAGATAAAGTTGCTAGTTGACAAAACATCTTGCCAGCTTTAAATAAAGAGCACACATCATCAAACAGTGGATCTACTCCCCACCCAAATCAATGGCGGGGCAGAGACTTCACACCCTCGTCCACCATTTCCCATTAATGTGAGGCGGGGGTCCGAAAAGTAGTTTTAATGGTGGACACCCCAACCTTAGGTGTCACCACATCATAACTCCGTACCCCCCCCAAAACCACAAACCATTTGCTACCCCCTCCGAAATCTGCCAATGGTTTTCTTTTGCCAACGATTCTCCACCTCGCGCTTCGACCATTATCCCTTGACCAATCCAACACTACCACCTCACATACCCATTTCCACCTCACATATTCGTTTCCCAACTATCATACCCATTTCTATTCGTTCGTTACAACTCTGCTCCTAAGACATTAAAGCTGCTACGGTCATAAAACAAACCATTAGCCAAACCTTGCATGCTATAAATAAACCTACACCCATCTCTTTTTCACTTTCATCTGACTTCTTACTATTGGTTGCAGGTGAAACAATTTCCTTGCGGAAAGCATCTTACCTTTTGATCAATCTGTTGCCAGAATCGCTCACTCTTCTGTCTGTCAGCATGGCCCCAAAAGGGAAATCTAAAAAGAAGAGTAAAGAAGAAAGTACTGCTACCACCATCCCACTCAATCTTGACCATGTTCCCCTCGATGACTCCCTTTTCAAGGTTGTAGATGCCAAGTGTGAGTTCAACTTCCATGAACTACACCTATGGCTCAAACAAAAATACCTTGACCAACAAGACCCAATCAGATTCTGGGAATCATTGTTGCCTTTCTTCAGCTTCCCAAAAACTCATGATTTCCCTGACCTGATTACCTGGTGCCAAGCTAAATATGACCCTGTAAAAAGAGAAGTGGTGGATCAGAATGGAGACATTCTGATCACCATCTCTGCTGAAATCATTAACCAGATGCTCCTAATTCCTCAATTAGACTCTCTCAGCCATTTTTCACCAACAACACTTATGGATATGTACCATAAGCTAACCTTTCCACAAAGAGCCCTAATCTTTGAAATCGTTTTACCTGAGGATGCAAAATTACCAAAAAGGAATCTACCCTACTCATCTTCCATGTTTCCTTATGCCTCTAGGCATTGTATTTCTCTACTTTCCTACTTGTTAGGATATCCATATGACTAGTTTGTTGATGAATCCATCCTTGGATTCCTTTCCATATTCAACAAAGATCAACAACCAACATTCATGTATAATTATAGTTATTTCTTGACTGATAATGTTCATGAACAATTTATGAATCTTACTATACAAGGAGTGTTTCAACACAACTCTGTAATTGTCCATATGTTTCTTTTTCAGCAGGGAGATCTTTTCCCCATCAAGCTCAACAAACATGATGACTCTTAGGGGCTGTGACTCACTCACTCACTCGGTCTCGTACCGTACCGTGTTGGGTATACGTCTTTTTGGCCTTGGTAGACGTGGAGACTTGTAAGGTTCCTTAGGTGGACTGGGCGTCCTTGGTGGAGGTGGACTTGGTTTAAGTTAAGGTCAAGTTCTAGGAGGGCCTAATAGCTACAGTGAAAGGGGGACTTATGTTTAGAAGTGTACGCGGGAAAGTCATTCCAAAGTCTCTTGCTTGATGAAGTTTTCCATATTGACTCGTATCACTTCGGTGACTGACAGGCATAGGGCTGTTTAGGCCCTTTTTCGTAGGTGGGACGTACTATTTTTTGTGACCAACGGCTTACGGCTCAGTGTTGTCCCAAGACTCAATATTACCTGCGTTGACCCTACCGCACTTACTAACCCATTATGCTGGGCTCAGCTTACTGCCTTCTCATTCTAGGATTTAGATTCATTCCTTACCAACCCATTATGCTAGGCTCCGCTGATCTACTTCTAATACTAATGGTCTAGTGTGGTCTTATAGGATTACAAAGCATGTTAGTGATTCATTGAACCGAAATAGTCAGGACCACTTCCACAAGATCTTCATTCTCGGATTTTATAGATACATTCATACATCTAGTGGCATAGCTTCTCAACAGTCAGACAGAGCCAAGGATTGGAGATGAAATAAAGAGGATTCTACACTTAAGTGATCAGACTAAAACCAGTGGCTGGTATTTATACTAGAACTATACAGAGATAATGGTATATGGTTGTGAGCTTTCACAATATAAATTGCCGAAATACGTTCCTATGAGAATCTCTTCTCTGGAATATTAGGCAGATGATCAACATGGACGACCTACACTTTGTGTTAGAAAAAAATAAATCTCATTTTCAAATCAAGGAAAAATTATATCATTCATTTGCAACACCAGATTAGCTGGTATTGAGGTAGATGCATTGTTAAAGAAAATGAATTTCTAGCCTAGATTTACCTGGTCTTATGACCCTTTTGGTATAATTTCCACCTTGAGAGTTGAATTTAAAATGACTCCTTATAATCATACTCCAAGACCAGAAATAAAAAAGTTCATGAATCAAGAGCAGTGGGTTGATGGGACACTTTAAGAGGCAGATGAATAGGTTTTATCCACCCCCAATGAACAGAGTCCAGTTGCTCAGAGCAAGCAACAAAAAAGGGTGAGAGAGGAGACTTTATCTACTGAGGAGATTATGAAAGGATTCATTTTACAACAAAAAATCCAAAGGTTGGCTTGACAACATCAACAGAAGAGAATCAACTAGTAATTATTGATCTCAGATATTCAGAAGATTCTACATTAGCAGGAGCTAGTGTTCTAAGAACTTCTCCTACAACTTCGCCTTCTAGAGAACCTCTAGAAATCATTCAGTCCACAAGAACCAGTTCCTCAGATAATCAGAACATCTTCTCAGAGTTCCTTGAAATTAAATAGAAGAATGAGACTTTGAAGTCTAATTTATACAACCAATTCTGGAAACAAACATTGACTTCCCATCATAGGCTTCTTTTTGTTTTTGATAGTGAGAAAGGTAGAATGCAGATGGCTTTCTTGCAAGCCCAAATCCCATTTCCTAAGTCTCCATCAGATTATAAAAAGACTATATTTTCATTTAATGCCAATCAAATCCATCCAATTGACCAGATGGATATGCACAGATAGTTTGGTGAGATGTTGTTTTCCACCATGAAAAATACAACTATGCCTCTTTTCAAACTTATGACTGCCATATCCAATGTTCAATCTCAGCTCAAGATAGAAAATATTTCTTCATTAGCCAAAGATAACAGAATAAAGACACCAGAGGAATTAATGATTAAACTAGGATATTATTCCAAAGATGTCAAAGCTACAGAGTTACTCCTCAAAAAGAAAGATGCAGACATTGTTGCATTAAAGAAACAGTTGAAGCTGACCTCTATAGAAGATCCTCTAACAAAGGACATAGCAAAATATGAAAAACAAAAGGAGGACATGCTCAATATTATCATTGAGCAAAATATACAACTAAAAAAAATGGAAGAGCAGGTTGAAGGGTTACTAAAGGAGAAAGAAGCAACACAACTTGCTATGGTTCCAGTCACAACAGTTCCAATATAAGTTGTAGGTACAAAACTTAGCTCATCATCAACAACCATTGAGTTTACATCAACAACAGCTGATCTAACAAGATTATCACAAGAATTGGCCATACGGAAATAGGAAAATGAGAAGTTACTTCAAAAATTCCAAAGTTTAGAATTATAGAAAGTCAAGAATCATACTTTGTATGTACAGGAAATGCAGAAGTCCCACGGATTGGAACTTACGATCCAGAAGTTGGAAAGTGAGTTCCTAATGGTAGATACCTTGGCCCAAGCCAAGGTAAATATTTGGACACACATCAGCCAATCTATGGCAGATGTATGGCCATCCATACAAATGTTTTTTGAACAAAAAGAACTCATTACAAGATGCAGAGCAGTAATACAAGAACAAAAAGTAGATTTGAAGACCAAGTCAACAGAAGCCACATATATGATAAAGGTACTGAATTCAAAAAGAAGAGAAGAACTGGAAGAGATAAATATTTTTGACAAAACAACTACCATCTTAGAGATTAAGAAGGTCTTACAAAAGAAGAATTTGATCAATTAGTTAGAAACAAAATGTCAAACCCTGGATATTTCTATCCAAAGGTTTCATTCAAAATTTAATATCCTGAATTTGAAGGGACTACCAGGGTTGGTAGCTCTAAATGATAAATTGATCAAATTAGAATATTATTTCAAGGAATTGTATACTATTGCAGTGGACAGAACCAAGTTTGCAGGAATCAAAGGATAGATAACATGGAAGGCCTTTCTGGAAACTTTGGAGTTTGATTTGACCATCAAGCTTGAAATTAGACATCTGTTCCTTAACAAGCCAACTTTCGAGAGGTACACAGAAGTGGATGAAAAATTTAGAAAGTTGGTGAATTTGGAAATCCCAAGTGAAAAAATATGGGATCAATTCCATGAAACAATTGAGTAATTTATTATCCTAACAATATGACAACTCATCATCTTTTTCAGGCCAGATCATCAACAAATTCCCAAAACATAGAGCCACCTCTTCAACAATTTCTCTGTTAGGTCCCTATAATACTAGTGATTCCCCCATTACTATTGTCTTTGTATCCCTTATTGTTATTGTTTTGCCCCTATTGTCCCCATATTGTTATTATTGTGCCCCATAGAATCCCTCTATTGTTATTTTTGTGCCTTTATTTATTATTTGTTAGTCGGTTGGTTATATTGTGCCCCTTAAACTCCTATATATAGAAAGGAGGTTTTTTCATTTGAATCATCCAAGAATTGTTCATTTGTGTAATATAAAAGAGGTTCCCCCCTCGAAGAAGTTGAATTCTAAGGCGTTGATCTATCTTTTCTATATTTTTGTGAGCTGGTTTCCTAACATTTGGTATTAGAGCTTTGGATTCTAGGGTTTCGCTGCTCCAAATAGGTCATCGTGGATTTTTTGCTATAAATTTGTTTCTGTGATGTTTTAGAAGCTAAAAGAAAACCCATTTGAGAAGAAATCTCATTGAACCTTGGGTCAGAATTTCATATCTTGTCTCACTATATTTTCAGAGATATGATTTGAGGAAGTTAGGGCTTTTGCAAGCTCCAGAATTTCATTTAAAATAGGTCATTGTAGAATTTGCAGTATAACTCTTTCGCTACAAAGTTTTAGAAGCTAAAAAAAAACCATTTGAGAAGAAATAGGTCTGAACAACGGCTCCAAATATCAGATCCTTTGTCGCTATATTTTCAGAGATATAATCTGAGGAAGTTAGGGTTTTTGGAGACCCTCGAATTACATTCCAAACAGGTGACCTGGGGAAAATCGTCATAACTTTTTTTTTTTCTGAGAATCATATTGAACTTTTGTAAGAATTTTTAGAAAGAGGACGACCTGTAGTTTTCTTTATATCAGTTTTAGGTATTAAGGTCGAAATAGTGACACGTGGAACTTCACACAAGTTCGCTCTATTGAACTAGGATATAATCAGGTTAGCGTGGGAGATTTGAAATAACTATTCCTTGGAGAATCCAATCTTGATTAGACGTGTGGGGTTAGAAAGAGGACCCAAGGGGCTATTGCAAGACGTAATTTTAGATATTTAAGATCTGCAGTTACAGAGATACAACAAATTCAAAATCGAGCTCTTACAAAGTGAAAAAAAAGGTGTATAGTTTTTCTTTTTAAATTTTGCATAAGATTGATTTGAAAAATTAGTTTGAAGGAATTCAAAGGGAATAGTGAAGAATTATTAGCTTTAATTGATGCTCTAAAGAAAGAAAATGGAATCACCTAGTAAGAATGTTAAATTGGCAACTAGGGCCAAACTCCATGTAGGTCAGCTTATTTATGGCAGCTAATATTTTTATTGGATCCCTCTCATTGAGAGGTGTAGGATTGATCCAAAGATCATCCAATTCCGATGAGTATTTATGGAGATATGAATTTACCTCGATTAAGTAATTATTATCAAGCTGACCATCACTTGAGTAGTCTTAGAAGCCCTATAGACGTGTCTATTCATCTCCTACACGTTTTAGTATAAACATAAGAGGATTGGATGTCATTTAGACACAATTCTTGAGTGATCTCCTCCTCTCCATGTCTTGGGTTTTTGGAGGAGTGAGACACCAAGAGAAACTCACGTTGGCCCAAAAGATGATGCCTTATCTATGCAGTCATGAAAACCTACCAACGAAGATCATGGGGCTCTTACATGTTGTAACATAAATGGTGGCCACACATAATGGTGTAGCCACAGTCAATGCATGGTAGCCATAGGTGTAGTTGCAGTCATAGGCCTGAGGTGAATGAAGGTCAAGAATGAAGCCGCAGCAAGGTTAATAAAACGCTGTCATACGCAACAACGCAGGTCATACATATGCATGGTGTTGGCATTATGGCTTAGGTTTGGAGCTATGGCACAGGTGTTGTCCTTGATGGAAACCTTCTTTGGTAACAGATCTCAGTTCAGGCACTCAGAAAGAAGAAAAAGACATATACGCAGGTTCATCTAGACGAAGGTGCATATACACGCGGGTTATACATTACAAAAATGCGTATATGTTGGGGATCATTCTTTTGGTCCATGGCAGTTAGATCTTGGAACTTGAACCTATGTTTTGGACCATGGCGTCTTGTCAGATGTGTTGATCCCTAGTTTTGGGTTCATGGTATTGAAATATTATGGTTTTGGACCATGGTATTGGGGAAGGCCTAAGGCTATAAAATAGGAAGGAGATCTTGTGACAAATCACCATCTGAATTATTATTGAAGATCTGATAAAGTGCTAGAGCTGGTATATTGGGTGGTGATGTAGATCTAGATCTGAAGGTAGGAGGAACCTTAGCGCAAAAGGAAGGATAAGTTCTATTCATGGGTCATAATCTTTAAGCCTGAATGGCAGTATCTTTGTATGATTTTGATCTACTAGATGTGGCGCTTGTTTGATCTATAAGTCTGATAATCTGGGTTAATTAGTGATTGAATATCTTGAAGAGTGTGTTGTCCTTTATAGATATGTACGCAGGTTCAATAAGGCAAAGACGCGTATACACGCAGTTTTAGTGAAGTAAAGGGGCGTATACGCAGGTTGTTCCATACGCAGAAGCGTATGCACGCTAGTTTCAGGCTGTTGAAATAACGTATATAATCTAAGTTGTGATCTAGCTGCTTCTGACTATTGTTGCTGTGTTCCGGGTTCTGTTTTCTGGTGTATGGTTACTGGTACTGTGTTTTGGGTACAGCTGTAAGAAGAATATCTACTTGATTCAGATCTAATTTGTGGAAAGGAGATTGGTTGATTCTTGATGATTGTTTGATGGATCCAGTCTGAAAATTGATGAAACGTGGTCCCTGGAAGAAAGAGAAGGTTGTAGCCTTCTGTAGGCCAGCACCTACGTACTAGTATCTTGG
>APFE031266091.1:124963-138375 GCA_000404065.3 Pinus taeda
CACACTTATGACCTTTAGTGCATTTACTATCACAATTGTAACAAAGCCCTTTTTCTCTTTTTCTTCCAATTGTTGTGGTGTAACCCTTGTAGGTTGTAGACAGCTAGAAGAAACAACACTTCCATCTTTCTAGTTGTGAGGGGTAGAATTCCATGTTGCCATAATTTTACTTTCCACTATGTAACAAAGCCCTTTTACTCTTTCCAATTGTTGTGGTGTTGCTCTAAAGAAGGTGTTGCTCTTTGTATCCTCATAATGTGGTATCATTTCCTCTGTGAAAATTGACCATGTAACAAGTTGTTTATGAGAACAAAGCCCTTCATACCATAAAAATTGATCTGGTTCTAAATATAAAGATGCAATACATACCTTTTGTAATAGTGGTACACCATGTAGATCAAAATATTGCTCCATCTGAAGTGTCCAATTTACCGGATCCTTTCCATCAAACTTCCTCATCTTGCTTTTTCTTGATTTTAGGAGCTCGATCTTGAAACGACTGTAACTCTATACTTTTGGATTTTTAAGTTCTGAAATTGCGACCTACAGTAGCCCTATACGTTCTCTTTCCAATGCCACCAGTTTGATCCAAATTGAATTCTCCAAGGAAGAGTTATGCCAAATCTCCCACAGTGACCCAATTATAGACTAGTTCAGTAGAGTGAAAATGTATGACATGCCACATGTCACTTTTTCGATCGTTGGCTCTAAAAAATATATACAAGATACTATAGTCCGTTCTATTTCTGTACCTTCTTATGAAATTTCAATCCGATACTTAGACAGAAAGTTATGACGATTTTCCCCAGGTCACCTATTTGGAATGTAATTAAGGAGTCTGCAAAATGACCAACTTCCTTAGATCATATCTCCGCAAATATAGCGTGAAAAGCTTTGAAATTCAAACTCGAAGTTGAGCACGATTTCTTCTCAAATGGTTTTTTTTTTAGCTTTTGAAATGTCGCAGAAAAAATTATAGCGAAAATGCCACGATGACCTATTTGGAGCAGCGAAACCCTAGAATCCAAAGCCCTGATACCAAATGTTATGAAAGCAGCTCATAAAAAGATAGAAAAGAGAGATCAACGCCTTAGAATTTAGCCTCTTTGAGGGGGTAACCTCCTTTACATTACACAAATGAAAAATTCTTCGATGATACACATGACAAGACCTCCATTCTATATATAGGAGTCTAAGGGGTCATAATATAGTCAGAGCCAACATAACAATAATAATGTAAGGGCACAATAATAACAATAGTGGGCTTCTATGGGGCACAATAATAACAATATGGGGACTACATGGGTACAACAATATAATAAGGGGTTTTACTAATAACAATAAGGGATTACACTAGTAGTATAGGGGCCTAACAACAAGGAGGCTCCATCACATTAAGATGATGTACAGGTCGATACACCTTGTCAAAGCCCCGGGGAAAGATCTAATCTGTGATTTTCCCAAACGACTTGGAGTCGTCAAGAAACCCTTGTACAAGGGTCCTGCATGTTGCACACATTGAGATCTAGGGGCTTGCGGTTCTTACTGGAGCAACATATGACCACAGGGTGACTCACCCTCTCCTGGTGGTACGCACTGGAACAAGATGATTCACTCTCTTGTGGGACAAGATGATTCTCTCTCTTGTGGAAAAGGATGACTCGCTCTCCTATGTATTAGGATGATTAGTTATCATGTGAGGCTTGGATTGATGTGTTATCCATGGTGATTGTAGCAGGATTGATGTGTTCTCCATGGCGATTGTAGCAGGATTGATGTGTTCTCCTGTGAGGCTTGGATTGAAGTGTTCTCCATGGCGATTGTAGCAGGATTGATGCGTTCTCCTGTGAGGATAGGATTGATTAGTTCTCCTGTTGAGGCATCCTACCCATGCAGTCTGGGACTCATGGGAAGTACCTCTCATCTAATCAATGAGCAGGGAAATGAAGTTAGGGACCATAGTAGTACCGATGGACGCTTCGTTGTATCTATCGTACTGCTTACGCTAGGATGACCTCCATTGATCTGGGATCAATGATACTGGTCTGGGACCATTGGTAGGCTTTGTACCATATTATGACGCTGACTTTGGGTCGATTGAGACTGGTCTGGGACCAGTGATACCCTCTCTAAGCCTGCGATACTGGTCTGGGACCAGTGGTAGGAGTGGTACCCATTATGATGCTGATATTGGGTTTGTTGAGATTGGGCTGGGACCAGTGGTACACACTCTGAGACTGACTTCGGGTTAGTGGAGAATGGTATGAGACATTCTCGATAAATTATTCTTCTTCATAGTTCAAAAAAGCAGAGAAGAGCCAACAGAGCTGAGCAGAGCCAACAGAGCTAGTAGAGCAGAGCAGAGTAGAGCTGAGCAGAGTAGAGCTAGCATGGCTGAGCAGAGTAGAGTAGAGCTAGTAGAGCTGTGCAGAGCAGAGCAGAGCCAGCAGAGCTAAGTAGAGGAGAGCCAGCATGGCTAGCAGAGTAGAGCAGAGTAGATCCCTCATGGCTGAGCAGAGTAGAGCAGAGCTAGTAGAGCTGTGTAGAGCACTGATAGTATAGTCGGAGTTATGGATCAACGGATAGAGTTCTCCCTAGTTGAGAGGGAGTGTTAAATTGGCAACTAGGTGTTATAGACATATTTGGGCACTACAACCCCAATCACATATGTCCATAAACCAAGGGCTTCTAAAACTGATAAAAGTGTTGTTTCATACCCTAAAGGATCAAGGTCAACTGATCATATCATTTCCCAGAAGTTCTCCCTGAAAAACTGCTCAGAACTGGTCAAAACTGGACCATATAGACTGCTCCATGCTAAGAGTGCAATGCATCTCACCTGCTGCACACAAAGGGTGCGTTGCATACTAAAAAGCCCTTCTGCAGGGAACGATGAGCAAGAGAAAGCAAATGGCAGAGGCAGTTTGCTAGGTGGAAACCCAAAGAATCTTCTAGAAACTGCTCATATGACACTTACCTTTCTGAATTTGCTCAGGGATGAGTAAGAGATCATGAAATCTCCACGTGGAACCAAGAAATATCAGTGAAATGACACTAATCAAAATCCTGGAAGCTAACTCACCCTCCTGCAAATATCTATATATGGATCCCTCATCCTAGAGATCCAGAGGCTGGAATTTTGTATTTTGTAAGGAAGCGTTGTTGGTTTCTCAGTGAAACCCATTGTTGGGTGATCTGGTTTTTCATGAGGTGAAGAGGGCTTTCATGCTGGGTGTATGGCGCTAGATTAGACAACTGGGTTGTAATCCTCTCTTCTACTACTTCTATCAATAAAGCTATTTGAGTTTTCCTCCATATACTTGTATATTTCTGAATCTTTTTATTTGTGTATGCATTTGTATGGTTAATGTACATATGATCTTATATTGTTTATGGTTATAGATCTCTATGCTTTGATGGTATTTTGCTTCTTTGACTTTGCAAGTGTTCTTTGAAGCGGGACAAGTGAGAAAGGAGTGGTGAAGCTCTATCAAAGGAAGGAGGAAACAAGCAAGAAGCCAAGTGAAAGACTAAGGTTGGTGCTCTCTGCTTCTCTCCCATCTATCTCTCATAAAAGAAAACACAAGTTACTTTGAATTGTTTGTTTCTAAGATAGCTACCCGTCTTAGTGGGACTAGCAAGTTTGAATAGACACTAGTTTTCCCAGAAACAAAATGGCGACTTCGCTAGGGAGCGAATATTTTGTTTGTTTGTTACTGTTGTTTTCTTTATAAACTACAGACAGAGCCTGAAGTTAAGCCAGCTAGCCTTCGAACTGCTTTTTCTATGCAACTGTAAAGTAGATCAATGCTGCTTCTTTCAATCTCCGGGTTGGTTTATGAATTGAACATCTGACTTCCAAACATCTTAAGTTCCCTAGTGGTAGCTCAATAACCTCATTAGATCAGCCCCTATACTTTGTGTTTACTGCCTATCATAAGCTCAACCTAAATCCCTGAACATAGCTGCAAATTGTGGGTGAAAACCGAGCTTAGTCTCATCCCTGGACCATCGCACTGTCTCCCATTGGCAGTCTGGATGCATCACACCTCCTGTGTGCTGCAGGTGAGATGCATCCCTGTTTCCCTTAAGGATAGGTGCGATGATTGAGTGACACTGTTTCTCTCTCCAGATTTTGGTTTTTTCTTCATTGTTTTTAGCTCTATTTAGTAGTTTTGCTGTCTATGATCAGTATATCACTGTTGAAACCTTCTTCCTTTACATTATTCAGCCTCCATTGATAAGGAATTGTGAATGTTTTTTATGTATTTTTTGTCATTTATAGTCATCCTTTGCAAAAAGTAGCTTAATCGAACTGTCATCTTTTGATTCGAAAGTGTCACAACTGTCGTTTTCAGTCAAAAAAGAGAGTGTCATAAAGTCTTCCTCTTTTAGATAGTCGATTGTACTTTTTCCATTGTATTTGATTTGAATTATCAATTCTTTGAAGTGTCGAAACCAGTTTTCCATTCGAAAGTGAAAGTGTCATCTTAGTATTCCTTTCGTTTTTGAAAAGAAATTGCTAAAGTGTCACTTTGAAGAAAAGTAGTTCAGATCTGTGCTTAGTTTTCTTTTTGTCATTCTCACATTAAGGAAACTGAAAAACAAATACAAGCATGTGCATTTGCATTTAGATTGCATGCGGAAATTTATTTAGGAAAAGTGCATTTAGTGTGTGCTCTCTGCTCTCTGGTGAAAGAATTTTACTCTTCTTTTCTTAGTAGCTAGGATTTTCATTGCTAAAAGAAAATAAACGACTGTTTATCATCTTAGATTGCATATTTAGGAATTGTACATCTACATCACTCGGTGAACCTTGAAAGACAAACTTCTTAAGAAAGATCAATTATAAAATAAACCTCAATGAACATAAAAACGCTTTGGAACCTAACGCACAACATCTAGAAGTCTAGGCTAGAGACTTATTCTAGCGTCGTAAAGCCTGGTAACTATCATTTTCATCATAGGTTGGGTGATTCCTCCTCTTTGATACGACAAGTGCCAGTATGGACTTGTGCTCCCACTTACCGTCGAGTATATATTGGGAGACCACAATAGGCTAATATCCTTTATCCTTAGGAAGCCGTGTCTATCGCTCTATCGATCACAATGTACTGAACACAACATTCGGGAAGATTGACTGCCGTACATAATGTCATCAGTAATTTCTCTATAATTTACCACTGAGGTGTATATTGCAGTTTTGTGATTGGTTTGGTAATCCCTCTGTCTAGATTTCCAGAGTAGTCACTTTTGTTCCTTTTCAGACTCCTTAAAAGAAAAGTTCCATCTGAGCACTTGTCACTTTAGGCTTATTAAAAATTGAAGGCGACTAGAGTCATCTTTAGCTTTTTCTCGACTCTTAAAAGTTGAAAAAGAAAGTTATGTCAAAGCATCATAAAATTTATTTTATTCAAAATAACATCACTGTTCCCTCGTTGGTCTTAGGTTGAGAAAATGGAGTCCACCAATCAAGGATTTCCCCAACCAATCAAGGATTTCCCCTTGGGGGAAATCCTAGTCCTTTATCCTCTTAGGGAGATATTGGTGCTCCATACATGGCTACATTATCCCTTCTAGGACTCACAATTGGCCTACCAATATGGCTATTCTCGACCTTTGTCATTCAAAACACTGTAATTCCTCAACAATCAAATCAGCAACTAGATGATACTGAATTTTCTCCCCCACCTTCCACTTTGTTTGTTTCTCGATCTCCTTCTTCCTCTTCGCTTGGTGAAACTAGTAACACTAAAAACCAAGTAACTGAGAAGAAGAAGAAAGGGAAGGATAAGAAGAAGAAGCCAAAGGTGAAAGGGTGCAACCATACATCGTCTAGCAAAAATCCATACACTGCACCATCCAAAACCAAATCTCCATGTGTCATTTGCAAATGAGACCACTATCATTGAGATTGTCCTTGCATCTCTCGGATCCTGAGGGATTGGTCTCCCTGCTTGCATAGTCCAATGTATTCAACCTCTATCGATCATGTTGAGAGTACACTGCCAATTAGTGAAAATGAAGTTAATGGACAAAAAGGAAGATCTCAATTTCCTTGTAGGCTGTGTGAAGGCGATCATGCCCTCCACCATTGTCCTTTCTTGGACGAAGCTAAAAGAGTCTTGGATAACTGCCCTACTTCACTGCAGCAACTTCTTCCTGGATACAAGAAACTCTTGCCAAGTCCATCGCTAGTTGAAAATCCGACTGAAATACCTCTGTTGCTGGTCAAAATTCCTATAATTGAAGATAAACCCTTTGAGTCCACACTAGACCAAAGTCAACAGGTCGAGATGGCAGTTGACCCAGTCTTGTCTTCAGAAGGTCCACCTTTAGATGATACAGTCTCCAAAGAGAATGAGAATGACACCATTCAAATTCTTTTTTTTAACACAGAATCTGATGAACATGGGGGCAATCTACCCGTTCCTTTACCACAGGAGGGAAGTTCCTCGGTTCAAGAGATTCATCCGTCCGTTTATTCGGTCCCTCCTCCAAGCAATCTAGTTGTTTCCTTTGATTGGAACCCACTAGCATGATCCCACCTACCATCTAATGTGCCATTCAGAATCTTAGTGCAAGCTTACAAAATGATCATGGTTGGCACTATCATAGATGAAGGGGCTTCTGTGAGTATCCTTTCCTCAACTGCTTGGAAAGCATTTGGTTCACCATCGCTTCTGCCTGAGATTCGAAATTTGTCAGGCTTCAATAAAGGAACGAGTAAACCATTAGGGATCCTTCCAAATTTGCCTATAAATTTGAGAAGGAAAACCGTTCACCTGAACGTGATGGTAGTCCAAGGGAAACTAGATTAGAATCTACTCCTTGGGCGTGACTACATTTACAGCATGGGAGCTATTGTTTTCTCACTCTTTTGGGTGATGTGTTTCCCATATGAAGGCAGAATGGTCCAACTCGTTGACCAGTTTTCATTTCCCAGTTAAAACATGGCTACTAGTCAAATTCCATCCCTAAATGGTCTCTTTGCACAAGGAATGTCTCATCAACCTCCAGTTTGTCCATCTGATGAGCGCGAGTGATTCAGTGAATGTGACGAAACCCAAGGGGCATGCGCTCTGGTCTGCTTTGGCACGAAAACCCCAGATAAAAGATAGGTTTCCTCGTAGGATATATGACTAGTGTGACACTCCCGTCCGTTTAGGATATGGGATCAATCTGGAATAGGATTTCCCCGTTGAAGGTTATGTGATTGGAAGTGGATCCACATCTTTCACCTTTGTCTATTTTGATGGATAGAGCCAAGGAAGTGTTTTGTCTGCAACATGGATGAAACAACCTTGCTTTAATGCAAGAACTTCCATATGGTAACCTGGAAACTCTACTTTTGTTTATACCTGGGGGCATGCAAACCTTTTTTACAAAAGTGAAAAGTGACCAACGTAACTCTAACCCCGTAGTATTTTACTAACTTCAACTGCTTAAGTTAGGTGATTGGTCTAGTCCACCATTCACCTTTGCAAGGGCCAATGACACCACAAAGTAAAGGAAATGTTTTGTACAAAAATATCCTACCTAACCTTAGTAGTTCATTAACTCTTAGGACAGTAGTTGGTCATTCCTAGCTTGCATACGAAAGGCTCCTGAGCAAAGTTTCGCATGGGGAAAGCTCACTAAAAAATGAACCTACTAATGAGAAACATTCTTAAAGATGACTGCTACGAGCAATGTTTTCGTAAATTTCAAGCTCGTTAAAAAATAAACCTAGCACTAAGCATAGTTTCCAAAGATTCAAGCTCATTAAAAAATGAATCCGCCTTTCGGTAAATAACCTTTGTGATCGCATTGCTATCAGCTTTTGAGCCTTGGTCGTGTTCTTACCATCACCTCCAGTTTTTAGCCAATCGTACGCCTCTGCTTGATTGTTTACACTTTTGAGGAACAACTGCGATGAGTGATTCTGTTAGCCACCTTCTTTACATTGCCGTGATTGAAAAGTTCCAAACTTCCATGGAACTAGTTGCTACCCGAAAACATGACTCGTTTTTAAAAAATGAGTCTCTTTTAATCTCTTTTTAGACTCGTAAAATATAAAAAGATTGCCGAGAAATTGACCTCTCTAGCTCGTTAAAGTGATTGGAAGTTCCATCCCTCCTCTGTATTTTAATCTTTTTGGACCTGGGGGATCTTTACACAAAAATATCGAGCGCTTGTCTTTTTCGGCTCGTTAAAGTGATCGGAAAAGTCATCCCTTTCATATTGTTTTATACTTTTTTGGACTTAAGGGATTACACTACGAAAAAGGACTACTGGAGTTTCCTTTCTGTCTCTTTTCAGACTCTCTAAAACTGAAAAGGACCGAGTTATCTTTTTCGTTAAACTCCTTAAAACAATAGCAACAAACTTGTCCATACAAATAAGAGCGAGTTTCATTGTCACTAGGCTCGCTAAAACATAGCGACAGGTTTGCTCAAAGGGAAAATTATAGAAGAAGCATATGTTATCCTCCTCAAGCTTGAAAAAATAAAGAGGTAATAGTCAGCAATGACCGGGGAAAAAGGGAATAAAACTTGAAGAAACTTCATTGGTAGCAGGTCGCTCTTGAACATGACACTTTCACTCCATCACCATGATTGAGTCAGGTTGGGCTATTCCGTTCACCGGTCATATCACCATTGGTCCTCCGTACCATCCATTTTTGGGGTTAACACTATCAATCCATTTTATTGTCACCAATATGTTCAAGAGAAGTCACTCAGAGAATTCACCAACCCAGCTAATGCCTCATCCATTGCAATACCTTCACGCTCCATTTTTCATGACCATCACCCTGAACCTTGTATCATCAGATCATTTTCACCTCCACAAAATCATTTGCTCCGTTTCGTGTCGTAGATGTGGGATTCATTAAGGCCCTCCTACGACGGGTCACTTCTTGTCGACGTCATATCATTATCCAAGAGGTTGACTTAGGAACAACCCTTTCAGTACTTTGAAGCTTGCATGCCTCAATGGCAAGTTTCTCACTTCCGGCGACAGGTTTACATCAATGGCCTTCGGCTGAAAGATTTTGCGTGGTGTTCAACATCGACTCATGTACTCACACCACGTGAATTATACTACAGTACCTTGAGGGTCATTATCATTATTAGTGATTCCTCTCGCGCTTATTAACAATTTACATCATTGACTGGTAATTAGGTGATGTCTTTCCATGTTCGACATCAGAACATCCTTTCAAATGGATTGACTTGTACTTCGGGTGAATATTGAATGATTTTGAAGACCTCGGATCTAGTTTCATCCATCGGGGCTGCAATATATTCATGAAAATAAAAACTTCAAATGTACTCCATAGCTGCACAGATGATCATCCAAGCTAAGGGATGATGGCTCTACCAGAATCATCAGTTTTCCACATAGACGATTGTCTGTCCTATGTACATGAAAATGAATTTATAAAGCTGAGCATGGGAATGCCCGCATTAGTTAGATCATGAAAATATTATGAAGATAATGTATTGTATTGTATCTTATTACAGGTCACCTTCCAGTTGAAAAAACCTCGGATCCTCATGATAAAGCATTTCACCCGACATTAGAAGATTTACAACCTCATGCTTTAGGGGGTAACTGTTATAGACATATTTGGGCACTACAACCCCAATCACATATGTCCATAAACCAAGGGCTTCTAAAACCCCTAAAAATGTTGTTTCATACCCTAAAGGATCAAGGTCAACTGATTACATCATTTCCTAGAAGTTCTCCCTGAAAAACTGCTTAGAACTAGTCAAAACTAGACCATATAGACTGCTCCATGCTAAGGGTGCGATGCATCTCACCTACTACACAAAAAGGGTGTGATGCATACTGAAAATCCATTCTGTAGGGTGTGATGAGCGAGAGCAGACAAATGGCAGAGGAAGTTTGCTAGGTGGAAACCCGTAGAATCTTCTAGAAACTGCTCATATGACACTTGCCTCTCTGAATTTGCCCAGGGATGAGTAAGAGATCATGAAATATCCAAGTGGAACCAAGAACTATCAGTGAAATGACACTAATCAAAATCCCAGAAGCTGACTCACCCTCCTACAAATATCTATATATGGATCCCTCATCCTAGAGATCCAGAGGCTGGAATTTTGTATTTTGTAAGGAAGTGCTATTGGTTTCTCAATGAAACATTGTATTGTTGGGTGATCTAGTTTTTCATGAGGTGAAGAGGGGTTTCATGCTGGGAGGATGGCGCTAGATCAGACATCTGGGTTGTAATCCTCTCTTCTACTACTTCTATCAATAAATATATTTGAGTTTTCCTCCATATACTTGTATATTTCTGAATCTTGTATTTGCGTATGCATTTGTATGGTTAATGTACATCTGATCTTATATTGTTTATGGTTATAGATCTCTATGCTTTGATGGTATTTTGCTGCTTTGACTCTACAAGTTTTCTTTGAAGCGGGACAAGTGAGAAAGGAGTGGCGAAGCTCTATCAAAGGAGGGAGGAAACAAGCAAGGAGCCAAGTGAAAGACTAAGGTTGATTTTCTCTGCTTCTCTCTCATCTATCTCTCATAAAGGAAAACACAAGTTACTTTGAATTGTTTGTTTCTAAGATAGCTACCCATCTTAGTGGGAATAGTAGCTCTGAATAGACACTAGTTTTCCTGGAAACACTAGGGCCAAACTCCATGTGGGTTAGCTTATTTATGGCAGCTGATATTTTTATTGGATCCCTCTCATTGAGAGGTGTAGGATTGATCCAAAGATCATCTGATTCCGATGAGTATTTATGGAGATATAAATTTATCTCAATTAAGTAATTATTATCAAGTCGACCATCACTTGAGTAGGTTCAGAAGCCCTATAGACGTGTCTATTCATCTCCTACACGTTTTAGTATAAATATAAGAGGATTGGATGTCATTTAGACACAATTCTTGAGTGATCTCCTCCTCTCCACGTCTTGGGGTTTTGGAGAAGGAGTGAGACACCAAGAGAAACTCACGTTGGCCCAAAAGATGATGCCTTATCTACGCAGTCATGAAAACCTACCAACGCAGATCATGGGGCTCTTACACGCTGTAACATAAATGGTGGCCACACATAATGGTGTAGCCACAGTCAATGCATGGTAGCTGCATGTGTAGCTGCAATCACAGTCCTGAGGTGAATGAAGGTCAAGAATGAAGCCGCAGTGAAGGTGAATGAAGCCGCAACAAGGTTAATAAAACATTGTCATACGCAACAACGCAGGTCATACATATGCATGGAATATGACACAACAATTATATATATATATATATACACATCAACAAATGTAGCATGCAGTCCTATAATACGCATATGAAATATGGAACACAAATGCAGTCACAGGATGGAACACTGTCAAGGAAGCAAGAGAACTCACATGTGAACACAGTCACATAATGAGGCAAGGGAACACACAGTAATCACACGTAATGAACACAGTCAAAGGGAGCACTGCTGTCCCTAAACCCTAACACGCTGTAATGATCATAGTCAAAGGGAGCACTTGGAGCAGTTATTCCATATACAATTCATGGAAGACATGGATACACTGAAGCACCCATACGTAGGTTAATATGCCGTAGTTCATATGTATGTCAACACAAATATATATACGCAGGTTAAAGAGCAATAAAATATCCCTAGCAGTGCTCTAAAAAATCTTGCATGCATCGTTTACTACTTTTCATTCCTGAAGTACTTTCATCAAAAGCAATAAAAAAGTAGCAATTCCTATTATCTGGGTTCATGAATGATAAAAAATCATGTAGAATGGACTATTCCTCCTTAATAATTTTTCAGAAAATCATGTCTCTCTCAGTTATATAAGGAGATGCTTGGGGCTTTCACATGCATCATTTTCACTATTTTGAAGTTTGTGAGAGCTAGTTGGAGCTAAAGAGGAGCAGATTTTCCGCGGACCATTGCAGGAGATCCGGGCAACCATTTGATGTGTCATTAGTCCTAGGTGAGAGCTAAAACCTTGCTCTATGCTTTATTAAACATTTTTTTATCAGTTTTTGTGGGTGGAAAAAATCATGTAGAATGGACTATTCCTCTTTAATGATTTTTCAGAAAATCATGTCTCTCTCAGTTATATAAGGAAATGCTTGGGGCTTTCACATGCATCATTTTCACTATTTTGAAGTTTGTGAGAGCTAGTTGGAGCTAAAGAGGAGCAGATTTTCTGCGGACCGTTGCAGGAGATCCGGGCAACCATTCGATGTGCCATCAGTCCTAGGTGAGAGCTAAAACCTTGCTCTATGCTTTATTAAACATTTTTTTTATCAGTTTTTGTGGGTTGAAATTTGCAGATCTGAGGTGCCTTAGAGCCATGTTTGTGCCTTAACGCCCTCCAGCAGGTCAGTAGGGAGTGTTAAATTCTTTGTACGAGCCATGGGAGGGCATTAACCCTCCTTGTGCAGCACTAGGAGGGGCATTAAGGCAGTAGGGTACATTTGAAACCCTCATGCATGGATTCCTTAAGTGATTTTGCCCCATTTTAACTAATTTTAGGGTTATTTTGTGCAGGTTTTGAGTTGAAATGACTCACCTATGGAGAGAACGGGCCTATGATAATGAGGAATTGCTGATGCAAAATGATCCAGCTTGCATACTTGCATTGCGCCACTACGGTTTGTTGAAGTATGTAAGGCTAGAGCTGATGAAGTATGCAAGGCT
This sequence comes from Pinus taeda, assembly GCA_000404065.3. NCBI lineage: Eukaryota > Viridiplantae > Streptophyta > Pinopsida > Pinales > Pinaceae > Pinus > Pinus taeda. The sequence continues at coordinate 137,643 of APFE031266091.1, forward strand.
AGAGCTACTGAGATGGATCATACAGTGCTGGGATGAACATGAGCAAGTGTTCAGGATTGGAGATCAAGAGCTGGCAATTGACCGGGATGGAATTTAATTTTTGACTAGTTTGTCGTGCCATGGGGCACACTCAAACATTACCGGTGTCAAGTCAGATCCACGATCTACTTCAGAGTTGGTAGATATCTATTGCATCCCTGGGAGTGGACTAGTCAGCAATAGAGTGTTGATAGAGAGGATTCGATCTCGGACTATGAGGGTAGTTTTATGGTTGATTGTCCATTTTGTGGGGTCAAAAAGTCCCCACGTAGCAACAAAGGCCCAACTGTTGCTTGCCATAGACTGTGTCTAGCCCCAAATGTTCAGCCTGTGTGAAGCAGTGCTTCACCAGTTGGAATTGACAGCATGCAAGACCCGTACCCAACACAGTTTCAAGTATGGTACTATCATAGTCTCATTTATCCTTGAGAGGGTATCTGTCATGTTCCCACAGGTGAGCTTAGGTCCCTTTGATCCAAGGAAGCCGTGGCAGGTGTTACTGGGAATAGTGTCCACTCGGAGCTGTTATTCCCACTAAGACTGGTAGCTATCTTAGAAACAAACAAGTAAAGACCACTTTCATTTTCCTTTATGAAAATAGATAAGAGTGGAACAAAGGACACCAACCTTAGTCTTGCACTTGGTTCCTTACTTGATTCCTCTCCTTCCTGATAGATCTTTGTCGCTTCTTCTT
>APFE031266091.1:139635-172454 GCA_000404065.3 Pinus taeda
CCCCTAAAGCATGAGGTCGTTAATATTTTGATGTTGGGTGAAATGCTTTACCATGAGGATCCAAAGTTTTTTCGAGCTGGGAGGCGACTTGTAATAAGATACAATACAATACATTATCTTCATAATATTTTTCATGATCTAGCTGAGGCGGGCATTCCCATGGTCAACTTTATGAATTCATTTTCATGTACATAGGACAGACAATCGTCTGTGTAGCAGAATAGTGATTCAGACTCATCATCCTTTGATTTGGATGATCATTTGTTCGGCAATGATGTACAAGTCAATCCATGTGAAAAATGTTCTGGAGTCGAACATGGAAAGACATCGTCTGATTACCAGCCAATGATGTAAGCTGTTAACAGGCGCGAGAGGAATAACCAATAATGACAATGACCCTCAAGGTACTATAATACAATTCGTGCAGTGTGAAAAAGGACTTGGCATCGAACACCATGCAAAATCTCTCGGTTGAAGGCCATTAATGTAACCCTGTCACTGAAAGTGAGAAACTTGCCATTGAGGCATGCATGCTTCAAAGTATTGAAAGGGTTGTTCCTAGGTCAACTTCTTGGATAATGAGCTGATGTCGACAAGAAGTGACCCATCGTAGGAGGGCCTTAATGAATCCCACATCTACGACACAGAACAAAGAAAATGATTTTGGAGGTGAAAACGATCTGATGATACAGGGTTCAGGGTGGCGGTCATGAAAGAATGGTGTGTGAATGTATTGCAGCGGGTGAGATACAGGAGAATTCTCTGAATGACTTCTCTTGAACATATCGATGACATTGATGATGGATTGGTAGCGTTAACCCCAAAGATGGATGGTGTGACAGACCAATGGTGATATGACCAGTGAACGGAACAACCCAAGCTAACTCGGATGCAGAGAGAAAGTGTCATGTTCAAGAGCGACTTGCTACCAATAAAGTTTTTTCAAGTTTTCTTCCCAATTTTCCCCAGTCATTGCTAACCAGTACCTCTTTATTTTTGTCAAGCTTGAGGAGGATAACATATGCTTGTTCTATAATCCACCCTTCGGGTGAACTTATCGCTATATTTTAACGAGCCTAGCGACAGTGAAACTCGTTCTCGTCCATTTGGATGAGTGTGCCGCTATTCCGTTTTAACGAGTTTAACTACAAAGGTAACTCGGTTCTTTTCAATTTTAGAGAGTCTGAAAGGGACGGAAAGGAAACTCCAAAGATTCTTTTTCATCATATAATCCCTTAAGTCCAAAAAAGCGTAAAATAATATGAAAGGGATGAATGTTCGGTAATTTTAAGGAGCTGAACAAGACAAGCACTCGATCTTTTTGTGTAATAATCACTCAAGTCCAAAAAAGATTAAAATCTAGAGGAGGGATAGCACTTCCGATGACTTTAAAGAGTCGGAGAGGCTAATCACTCGGCAATATTTTCATATTTTACGAGTCTGTTGAAAAGAGCCTAAAGGAGACTCATTTTTCGAGGAATGAGTGATGATTTCGGGTGGCAGCTGATTCCAGGTAAGGTTTGGAATTTTCTAATCACAGCAATGTCACAAGGATGGATAATAAAATCACTCTTTGGAGATGTTCCTCAAAAAGGTAAACAATCAAATGGAGGTGAATGATCGGCTAAAAAAACAGAGTGGAGGTGATGATGAGAACACGACCAAGGCTCAAAAGTTGATGATAATACATTCACAATGGTCATTTACCAGAAAATTGGTTCATTTTTTAATGAGCTTAAACTCTGGGGAAAACATTTGCTCATTGCTTATGTCTATTTTTTAACGAGCTTGAATTCCACGTTAAAACTTCTCGTGCCAGCCATATAATAAGGATATCTCATCTAAGATGCCATTTTTTATGGAGCTTGCACCTTTTAAAGCTTTCCATGGATCCTTTCTTTATGCAAGCTAGGAAACGACCAACCTTATGAGTTTAAAGGGTTTGAGGACCTACAAATTTAAAAAATAAATAGTTGCTGTTCGCTTGCATGCAAAAAGGTTTGCATGCCCCCATGTATAGCGAAAAATTTCCAGGTTACCATATGAAAGCTCTCCATCCGTGTCGCAGACAAAATGCTTCCTTGGCGATGTCTACCGAAATAGACAAAGGTGAGTGGCGCAGTCGCCTCCACTCACATAACTTTGACGAGGGAATCTTATTCCAGTCTAATCCCATTTTCCTAAATGGACGAGTGTGTCAAACTAGTCATATATCCTCCGGAAACCTACTCTATACCCAAGGTTTTCCTGCCGAAATAGACCAGGGTGTATGCCCCCTGGGTTTCCGCCATATCCTCTTGAATCACTCGCGCTCATCAGATGGACGGACTGGAGATCGATGAGACATTCCTTGCATGAAAAGACCATTTAGGGATGGCATTTGACTATTTGCTATGTGTGAACCGGGGAATGACAGTTGGTCTACGAGCTTGACCACTCTGCCTTCGTGCGGAAAACACATTACTCTAAAGAGTGAGGAGACGGCGACTCCCATGCAATAAATATAGTCACGCCCAAGGAGTAGATTATAATCTAGGGTTCCTTGGACTACCATCACGTTCATGTGAACGGTTTTCCTTCTCAAAGTAATGGGCACATTGGGAAGGATCCCTAACGGTCGACTGGTTCCTTTGTCAAAGCCTGTCAGATTTCTCATTTCGGGCGAAAGCAATGGCGAACCAAGCACTTTCCAAGCAATTGAGGAAAGGATACTCACAGAAGCCCCTTCATCTATGATGGTACCAGCCATGAACATTCTGTAAGCTTGTACAATGATTCAGAATGGTACACTAGCTGGTAAATAGGGTCTACCTAGTAGATTCCAGTCAAAGGAAACGACTAGGTTGCTTGGAGGTGGGACCGAATAGACGGCCGAATATGACTCTGATGAACTTCCTTCCTGCGGTAAAGGAATGGGTAGACTACCCCCAAGTTCATCAGAGTCTGTGTTTACGAAAAGAATTTGAACGGTGTCGTTCTCTTTCTCTTCAGTGACGGTACCATTCGAAGATGAACATTCTGAAGGCAAGACTGGGCCAACAGCTGTCTCAACCTTTTGACTTTTGTCTGGTATGGATTCAGAGGGTTCATTTTCAATGATAGACATTTCAGCTGACCCCAATGGCGTGCCAGCTGGGTTTTCAACCAGTATTGGACTTGGCAAGAGTTTCTTATATCTAGGAGGGAGCCGTAGCAGTGAAGCAGGACGGTCATCCAAAACTCTTTTAGCTTTGTCTAGGAAGGGACAACGGTGGACGGCGTGATCGCCTTCACACAATTTATAAGGAAATTTGTGATTCCTTTTCTGTCCAGATACTTCACTTTCACTGGTTGATGGTGTGCTTTCAACATGATCATCAGAGGTTGACGACACCGGATTGTGAAAATGAGGAGACCAGTCCCTTAAGATCCGAGGGATGCAAGGACAATCTCGATGATAGTGGTCTCCTTTGCAAATGACACATGGAGATTTAGGTTTAGATGGTGCGGTGTGAGGATTTTCACTAGATGATGCATGGTTTTCCCCTTTTGCTTTTGGTTCTTTCTTCTTCTTTTATTTTTTCTATTTCCGCTTCTTCTTCTTCTCAGTTTCTTAATCTTTAGCGTTACCAGCTTTATCAAGCGAAGAAGAAGGAGGAGAGGGAGAAACAGACGAAGTAGAAGGTTGGGGGGTAACTCTAGTATCATCTAGTTGCTGACTTGACTGTTCAGGAATTACGGTATTCTGAACGACAAAGGTAGAGAAGAGCCATACGGGCAAACCAATCGTCAACCCTGGAAGTGACAATGTGGCCATATTGGGTGCACCAACATCTCCCTAAGAGGAGAAAGGACTAGGATTTCCTCCAAGGGGAAATCCTTGGTTGGTAGACTCCATTTTTCTCAACCTAAATACCAATGAGGGAACTTGTTATGTTATTCTGATTAAAATAAATTCTAGACGCTTTGACACAACTTTCTTTTTCAATTTTTATGAGTCGAGAAAAAACAAAAGATGAATCTAGTCGCCTTCGATTTTTAATGAACCTGAAGTGACAAGTGCTCAGATGGACCTCTTCTTTTAAGGAGTCTGAAAAGGAATGAAAGAGACTTCTCTGGAAATCTAGGTAGAGGGGATTACCAAACCAATCGCAAAACTACAAAATACTTTTTATGGTACGGTAGTCAATCTTCCTAAATGCTGTGTTCAGTGCATTGCGATCGATAGGGCGGCAGACACGGCTTCCTAAGGATAAAGGATATAGCCTACTGTGGTCTCCCAATATTTATTCGACAGTACATGGGAGCACAAGTCCTTACTAGCACTTGTCATCTCAGAGTGGAGGAATCACACAACCAACAATGAAAACAACAGTTACCAGGTTTTACGATGCCGGAATATGTCTCTAGCCTAGACTTCTAGATGTTGTGCGTTAGGTTCCAAAGAGTTTTTAGATTCATTAAATTTATTTTATAGTTGATATTGTTTAAAAATTTTCCTTTTAGGTTCACCGCGTGATGTGTATACAATTCCTAAAATGCAGTCTAAGATGATAAACAATTGTTTAATCTTCTTTTAGCAATGAAAATCCTAGCTACTAAGGAAAGAGAATTGAGAGTCTTTCAACAAAGAGCATAGAGCACACACTAAATGCAATGTCCTAAATCAAACCAAGCAGTCTAAATGCAAATGCACATGCATGTATTTGTTTTCAACCTTCTTAATGTATAAATGAAGATAAGAAAGCTAAGTGCAAATCTGAATTATTTTCAAAGCGACAATACTTAACAAATTTCTTTTCAAAATGAAGTGAAGATAAGAGTGACACTTTGCGATTTCGAAATGAATTTTTTTTTTCGACACTTTAAAAACTACTAATTCAAATCATATACAAGAGTAATGGTACAATCGACTATCAAGAACAAGGGGATTCTCTTCTATAACTAAAAACGACACTTACGACACTTTCAGATTAAGAAACGACAGTTCGACTATGCTACTTCTTTGTAAAAGAGAACTGAAAATGGCACACAATACATAAAAACACTTACAGTTCTTTGCACAATAGAGGTAGAATGATGGAAGAGAAGGGGGTTTTCACAGAGATATACTGATCACAGACAACAAAACTCCTTAATAGAACTGAAAATAGTGAAGAAAAAACCAAAGTCTGAAGGTAAAGTTAACCTTCCCTGACCATCGCACCTGTCACACAGGGAATCCAGTATGCAGCACACCTATTGCACACGGGAAGTGCGATGCAGACAGACTGCCTTGAAGGGAGGGTGCGATGGTACCAGTGTGAGACTTTTAACCAGTTTTTTCTCACAATTTGCAATTTAGTTCAGGGATTTAGGCCGAGTAAGTGATGTTTAGTAAATGTAAATCACAGGGGCTGATCTAAGGAGGTTACTAGATCCACCACTTAGGGCAATTAGAACGTTTGCAGATCAATTGTTTAATTCATAAACAAAACCCAGACATAGATTAAAGAAGCATTGATCTACTTTGCATTTGTATAACAAATGCAGTTCGAAGGCTAGTTGGCTTGACTTCAGGCTTCGTCTGTAAGTTTATAAAACAAACAAAGATAAATTAACAAACAATCTATTCACTCCCCAGCGGAGTCGCCATTTTGTTACCGGGAATAGTGTCCACTTGGAGCTTCTATTACCACTAAGACTGGTAGCTATCTTAGAAACAAAAAAGTAAAGACTACTTTCGTTTTCCTTTATGAAAATAGATAAGAGTGGAACAAAGGACACCAACCTTAGTCTTGCGCTTGGTTCCTTACTTGATTCCTCTCCTTCCTGATATATCTTTGCCGCTTCTTCTTCATCTGCCCAGCTTCAAAGAGCACATGTGGAATCAAAGCAACATACTACTATAGAAGAACAGATATCTATATTCATAAGTAACACAGGACCATATATGTATTAACCATACAAATGCATATATAATCAAACATACAAGAATATGGAGGAAATCTTGAACAGCTTTATTAATATCAAGAATAGCAAGAGGATTACAACCAATAGTTCTGAACCAGCATCATCCTCCAGCAAGAAAGCCCTTCTTCACCTCAAGTAAAGCTTAAATCACCCAACACTATGAAGTTTCACCAGAAAACCAACAACACTTCTCTACAAGATACAAGATTCCAGCCTCTGGATCTCTGTGACGAGGGATCCATATATAGATGATTGTAGGGGGGTGAGTCATCTTCTGGGTTTTGACTAGTGTCCTCTCTCTGATAGTTCTTGATTCCACTTGGAGACTGATGATCTCTTACTCATCCCTGGTCGAAAACAGAGAGGCAAGTGTCAGAGGGGAAGCTTCTGGAAGATTCCATGATCTTCCACCTCACAAACTTTCTCTGCCCTTTCTCCATTCTCTCCCATCGCACCCTATAGAGGGGCCATTCAGTATGCATCACACCCTTTACACTGAGAAGGTGATATGCATTGCACCCTATGCACTGGGTATTCAGTATGGTCCAGTTTTGACCATTTCTGAGCAGTTTTTAGTGGAGAACTTTTGGGAGATGATGTAATCAGCTAACCTTGTTCCTTTAGGTAGTGAAGCAACACTTTTAGGGACTTAGGAGCCCTCAGTTTATGGACATTTATGATTGGGGTTGCAGTTCCCAAAAATGTCTATAACAACAGGGTCGATGGTCATCACTTGATCCTTGCACAAGAGGAGGACCACTTCGACATTTCTTTGACAAAGACTTCTTCCAGTGGCTTTGCAGCCAGATCGTGATTATAGATGACTATACCTATGAAGGCATGGACTTTACTGGCAACCCAGAGTTGATGCTACCGCCTAGGACCAACTGGGGTCCTCAAGGTGAGAATAATGTTGATAGTACTTAAGTATTTTTGTACTTTTGAATGTATATGTAATGTATTTTAACGATGAGATAAGAACTGACATGAAACTTTTATGCTTAACACAGATGTGGCACCAGTATGACCTGCAGGCCAACCTTGTTATGTGCAACGAGGCGGCCAACTACATGCTGGAGGTGGTGATGCTGACAGTCTCCACACGGTCCTGAGGAACCTAGAGGGTTTGACTATGGGTGTCCCTCCCCTTCCTATGAGGGAGATTCCTGCTCATATGCAGCGACACACCGTTGGTGTACCTGAGCGGTTTCTGGTTCCTCTTCGGAGCGTAGCTAGAGCTGTTTTAGATTTTCTGGAGCAATAGGCTCATTTTAGCAGGTGTTCTGGCGTAGCCATATGAGAGTTTATAGATGGGCTTTAAGCCATTTTGTACTTAACTCATCCAAGTTTTGGAATATTTTTGATGTAAAAAACTGGATATCTACCTATATATATATATTTATATATATATATATATATATATATATATATACAGATATTTTTTGGTATTTTTGGTGGTGTAAATGTGTTTAAAAAATGCTTTTTGTGACAAATTTTTAACTTTAGTAAATTTTTTTACTTCTCATGCATGTTGTTTATAACAAATGTGACAAATGCAAATCTAATACATAGTTAGCTAGTGAATCAGCAATAGTATTTAATTCTTGAGGAACATGCTCATATGTGATTATGTCAAATCGACGTTCCAAGAGGCGTACCCTTAGATAGTTATGTAACAAGGTTGGATTGCGGACGTGATAATGATTGGTCAATTGCATAATGACTAGCTGGGAGTCTAACCTAACCACTAGATTGGAGATGCCCCTTGATGACACTTCCGTGAGAAGCGAAACGATGGACATGTACTCGGCAATATTGTTGGTGGCAGTACCAAGAAAGACTCCCTCGGAGCAAAATAGTTCCAACTCAAGTGTATAGATGACCCAAGCAGCTGATGCAATGTGACGTGTGTGACGACTGGCACAATCCCGTATCCTATGTATGCTAGGGGCAAAAACGAAATCTGTATTGCAAACAGAATGTATGAGACAAGTACTCCACTGAATAACAAAAACAATCCAATCACATCAAAAAAGGGGTGCAAAACTTATGAATACATAAAATTACAAAGTACCTACCCAGCATGACACTAGGAAGAATACTTTTTAAGATAGAGCCCGTATGTGGGCTCCTTGAGTGGGTTTTCGTCCCAGTCCTGTAGTTCATATGCCCCTGAGGGGAGGAATTTAGTTATGACATAGGGACCTATCCAAATGGGTCGAAGCATGCATGCCTCCAAGAGATTATCTTTTGGATGATAGAGTGATACGAAGTCACCCTCTTGGAAAGAAGAAAACCTAACCACTTGTGCAAATCTGGCTTGTACTCGCTCTTTGTGAGCTGTGAGTGCTAAAGCAGTAGCTCTATGGGTTTTATCCAGTTGTTTAAGGGATAGTAGGCATTCTTATTTGGCCATAGGGCTAGGCATGTGTTCAACGACTATATCGAGGGAAGGAAGTGGCCACCCATTCCGTTTTGCCTCGTCATAAAGTTAGATCTCATGTGTGACAAACGACGGGTTAGAGTCGGGCAGTTACTCCTGAGACCAAAAAAAATCTTCATGGAATTCCTCATGTAGGTAGGTGGAGTTTGCAATTTCCTCAAGACTGCAATCTGCTCTCATCTGGGTGTCTTCCATGGTGCCTGTTGTGACTGAACTATCTATGGGAAATGACCTGGAAGTGTCGTCCATATTTTCATCCACCCCAAGAGTTTGAATGCTTGTATAGCGTCGGGAAATGATTTCGTTTGTGTCAGAGGACAGGACTTGAAGTGGCATCATGTCTGAATCAGATGTCGAACCTCGAATATGCCATTCCTCCTAATGTTGCTCTCCAAAACTCATGATTTCTCTAATGGCTTCGTCTGTTGAAGGGAGTTGATCTCATGGATCTAAAGGAAGAGTGGTTATGGGAAGGGGGGTGGTACTCTCGGCGATAGCTGACTTGACCGAAGATGTGGATGCTGATTGAATGCCTTGGTAGGTTGATTCAACTGATAACAACAACATCTGGTCTGAAGGCACCGTTAGGATCCAGGGATCGATTAGTTCATGAGGAATTGATGAAATCATGTTGACTGATTGTGGAACCTATGGTGATGGAAGAGGAAAACAACCCATCAGGGAGGAAGCCTTCAACAGACTAGTACCTATACTAACAAAACTGTTAGATAGACCTCCTACTAGGGGTACAGAGTCGTTTGGTAATGGTGAATAATCAGAGGTGCAGAAAGACAACTGATCCACTGTGATGATCTTTCCATCCAATGGAAATAGGATGATACGAAAGACAATGGATACAACGGCCGTCATGGAATATGCCCAACTGTGATCTAGCAACAGATTATAGTCGAGTCTCTTGTCCACGACTTCTACATCCACCGTTACTGTTTTCCCAGCCAAAGTGATGGGAAAACTGGCTAAGTATCCTTTTGGGACAAAGGTGTGGCCGTCGAAAGCTTTAAGGGAGTTCGATGATGGGGAGAGGGTTGGGGAACCCAAGCCGAGCCAACATGAAGCCGACATGATGCATGTTGAAGCACCTTCATCGATGATAGTTTGGTGTATACCTTTACCTTTCGAAGTGATATGCACCTGAAATGCAAGCTGGTGGGAAAGGGGAGGTTTACACTTGTCCATGTTGAAAATGGCGAGCATGGAATTCGCAGGTTCAATACCCCCGATAGCCAAAAGCAAAGCTTTCCTTTGGCTGGGGCATGTTTGTAATAATTCGAGCATCGACATTGCCAACGGTGCTTGCGCCAAATCCTCTACAATGTTGTAGTGTTGGGCGGCACGTGCAGATGTGTTGTGTGTTGTGCATCGAAGTGCCCCCTTGGGGGGTCAAATTACAAGGTCCTCAACCAACCTTTCGATTCGCAAATTGTTGAGCGGCGATGGGTTATGACCTACAGATGATTGTGCTGCCAGAGTGACAGGAGCTTCATATGATTTGGCTCTGGTTGTTAGTTCTACCTTTTCAAATGTGTAAATAGTAGAACTTCCTTCAACAGCTGAAGGTTGTTGCGAACCATCGCTGCCTCTTGACGTGGGTGGCGTTTGGTTGGCAACAAGATTTTGCTGTTGTTGATTAGGAAAATGATTTCTAAGGACCACAGGTGTCTTACCAGAATCTTTCTTGGTAAGGTAATTTGTGCATTCTTGAACATGCAGACAATGCCAGGTTACCTGATCTTCAAGACAAAGTTTGCACGAATAGTTGGTGCCTTTATCCTTTTCCGTATCATGGGTTGGGCTGCTTAGATGACTGCTCCTTAAAAGGAGTGGTCTTGTTCTGTTTCTTCTTGTTCTTGCTACTAGATTTCTATGTAGACTACACAGAGTTAATCGCAGTGGCAGGAAGAGCAGTCATTTTGGTAGAGGGGTCCACTGCCAACTTGGCAATGGATCCAATGAGTTGTTTTATAGTGCCCGTGGAGGTTGCACCGACGATCCCATCAGCATGCGCTCCAGGGCCCTGAGTGGTGGGAGGATTGGGGTTACTGGGAGCAGAGGGGATAATGTCGTAGAGAGTGCCAGATTGTGAATAAATTAAATCCAAGTGCTAGGCATGATGTATGGATTGGTCCTCAGTGACCGCACCACTTAGAGTGACATCTCTAGCGATTTGTGGGAGTAGTGATTTACAGAACCAGTCTGTTAAGAGAAAATTAGGGATGGGGCTTTGACTAACCTTCGCCTACGTCTCCATTCATGGATATGATCGACGATGTGGGTGGTGGTATCCTGATGAAATGAAGTAAGGAGCTTCATCCCTATCTCATAACGGATAGGTAACTGAAATTGCTTTAGGAACTCCATTGCTAAATCATCAAAGGTATTCACTGACACACGTGGTAACTCAATATACCACTTTGCAACATTACCAGTGAGGGTGTGGGGAAAAAGATGCAACCGGACACTGTCATCCATCATGGAGTTAGAAACACACCATAGATGGTAGGTGGTGACGTGAGTGCTCGGATCCTCCCCTTGTTTTCCGTCGAACTTAGGAATGTCCATCGGTATTTTATGCGGGATCGACGATGATTGTAGGTTATGGTAGATGGGGTTGTTTGTCAACTTGTATAAGTTGGGGATATCCAATGTTTCCAAAAAAGGTGGATTGTTGGGTGCCCCCAACTCAGACCATTGTGATGACGGATGACCTGAGGAGCTCTGCGCTCCTCCCATCATTTGGTTCCCCATGGTGTACATGGGCTATGTGGTGTAGCAGTTGCTTTGCGGTATGGTGTTGTAAAGTGGATTACCATGAGGATTTTGATATTGGGGTATGAAGTTGCCCCCAGTATAAGTGGTACCCCCTTTACTCATCTGAGTGTGTGAGTAGGGTGCCCCCATGGTTTGGGTGGGAATCCCTTATGGATTCCCAACTGACACTGAACTAACCATATGGCTTTGATTGACAGAGGGAAAATTCATGTCAATCAGTGATTGTCCATGCATGCCTGAGAAGGGTGGGGGGACTGTGAGGTTCGCCGTTGCCATGTGCACATTGGGAACCACCCCAGATGTTTGAATTTGGGGGTTATAATTGTACATTGGCGGTCGACCTTTTTTGGTAAATTGGAACCATGCCCATAGTGCCACATTGAGTTTTATATGGAGCACTGTATGTGGCACTAGTCAAAGGTATGCTTTGATGCACCATAGGAGTGGAACCTAGCATCTGCTGGGTTCCATTGATAGAGGGTGTTATGTGAGTTACAGTACCTGGGACAAATAGGATTGCGGGCTTCCACATTGCCAGTGTTGTGATGACTGTCGACTGGGGAAGTGGTAGAGGACTCACATTGTCTCTATAATTCCACAACCCTTGAGGTGTCGACTGAATAGATGGGAGAGTTCCTCCCAGTGAAGAGTGAAGTACTGGTACGGCTGGATCAATAACAGGATCCGACAGATTTGTAAGAGGGGTGTTAAAATGAGGAAGAACTCCTTCCATAAAGAAATCCTCTAGCAAATCAGAATCATTGGTCATCCAGAATGATCCCATGTGCGATTTAGGAGACTGACCCCTCGAAGATGAGGAATCCGAGTTAGTGGATCTCGGCAGATCCTCCATAGTGAGTGGAGGAAGTCCTAACAACTATTTGGATTGACGGAGAGGGCCAGATGTAGCCAAAATGACTGGTAAATTTTATCAGATAAATTTTAAGGTGATATTCTTTAATTCTAAAAAATGATAGCACTCAGGTACCTAAAAAGAAAAAATACACTAAAAATGACAATCAACAAACAAAGTAATATTACCTTGTCTGATAAACACTGTTTACTAGAGATGAAACCCAATTTCTCAATGAGTAACAGAGAAGGATGGCCAAATGTATGGTTACAGTTACTTTTGAGATTCGCCTGAACCTCAGATTGAGGGGCCAAGTACTATTGTGAAGACGAGCACCCTCCCAAAAAATGAAGACAAAGTAGGTCCGTCTGTTTGAGGTACTAGGACAGCCCATCCCAGTCACCTTAGGTAAGTACCTAGAAGTATTGGCCACTAGAGATACCTCAAATCACAGACATTACCAGGGGGGACATAGTCATGGACAGCATGCTGTGTGGGCAGGATACCTGAGTCCCCGACTTAGTTCCAAAATCCCTTAAGGGACTTCTGTTACACAAAATGCCCAAAGGAGTTGTAAAAGAAAGCGGGCTACCTTAGATTACAATTCGATGTTGTCTCATATTTCACTCCAGTGTGAGTGGAATGGTCCTGGTAATATGAGTGCAAAAGGATTTTTCACTCTTTAATGACACTAGTTTTATTTGCAACCTTGGGTAGTTGACTCACTCTCTTAACCCAAGGTCCTAATCTATCTAATGTTTGCTTGCTCTAAAAAAGAGTATTTGATTGATTTTAGTGTAAATTTTAGTGTACTTTCTTATTTGTCTTCGGAGGGGGTGTTGACGTATGAATATGATGAGACTCTCGACTCGACAAATCATGCATAACTATGCTTTGAATTTTTTTTTCAATTTCTTATGCAAACAAATCTTATTCTACACATGTATTATTTCACATATTCATGTATTCGCCAGTGCATCTAAAGTCATTCAACACTTTGCATAACCGAACCAACACAAAGTAGCCTAAAACTATTTCGACAGAAGGAGATGTTCAGTTTATCAACTTTTCTTTCAACAAAAATTTCTTTTATGAGAGAAAAACTAAAGCATTTTCATAAAAAATAAATTTTAAGACACCAAATTTTTTAGCATGATACTGTTGCAGATCCTAATTTAGCCCTTAGCACAAGTTCCCCCCCTTTTGGTCCACAATATCTCTTGAAAAGCATGGAAATGGGTCACTAAGGCTCTGTCTATGTGTAAATAGAGCTTGAGTTTGGCCACTAACGCTCCCTTTGCACAGTCAAAGAGCTTTATAAAGCTCTGTTTAGACTAGCAACCTGCGTTAGTGAGGGAAAGAGATCAAAAAGTGGGCTTTTGGGATTGGTTTCTGAAGAGAAAGCAACTTTGCAGGATGCAACAAGCTAGATGGTGGATCAGAGAAGGATATGAAGAAGCGGGAAGCTCATAGAAGGGAGAAGAGATCTAAGAGGAGTTCGAATAACCGGGAACTAAATGTATAGTCCCTAGTGGAGTCACTAATTCTACTATGGGGTAAAATGCACGGGATGAAAACTACCCTCGAAAGTCTTCCCAGGACTTCCGACAGACCATAAGGTTATCTAAAAAAGGCACCTGTTACACACATTCTCATCTATCTAACATATATTGACAGAATATGGAGAAAGGATCACCTTTGGTTCTTTCTAGATTTTCTTGGGGATCTCCATGTAGTAAGAAGAACTCCTCCTAACCGGCTCCAAGACAATTCCTGCAGAAAAGAATGAAGCAAACCAATCACATCATATACTTCTGACAATTAATGTAAGACTCCATAACAAACATGTATAAATGTGTAACTTATCTACTCAACACAACAAGCATCAGAATGAACAAATAAATGCACAATATCACAGACACTTTGAGTAGTGGAACACAATTGTAGTCCTATATTCAGAAGAGTGATTACAACAATCTTATTGTATCAGCCTTCCTTATCCCTTCTTCCTCTCTCTCTCTCTCCTTCTTTCAGCTAGCTCCTTCAAGAATATGGCAATATCACAACAGCACCATGTACTATCCTTCTAAATGCTCTGACCTTGTGCAATGGCCCTCTTGTTGCTTAAATAGAAATTGAATTAGGGCTTCCAAACTCCACCTATAGTTATTTGGGTAAAAACCATGAACCTGCCTCTTTTACCAGCTTTTTCCCATTTTCCTCTATTTCCGGAATAGAATTTCTCCAAATAGCTTGATTTTTGGAGTTTCCCTACTTTTGTTGCACAAACTTAGGGAAATAATATCTAGATATTTTATGGTAGATTCATTGGCATAACCACTTGAGCATCACTAAAGTTCACTAATGCTCCCCCTGGTCTAACAATATGAGTTAGCAGGTGACTAACACTCCTTTATGCTTGTAAACAAGCTTGATAAATCAGGTTGTCAATGTACAAAGAGTGTTAATGTGGATTCTGGGCCTGCAACTGTGGTCATTCTTTTAGTCATCTTGTCCTTCTCCTCTGAGTTGATTAGGAGGTCAATTTGTCCTATAACACCCACTCTACATCAATATTTGAAAGCATACTGTCAAGCCTGCGATGTATGTCAACGGACGGGCAAACCATCATGAAGGGATGAAATGCCACTTCAGCCACAGATGATGCTACAACCATTTGAGAAATGGGCGATAGACTTCGTCGGGCCTATTGAAATGCGAGGAAAGATGGGTGCACACTATATTATCACTGCAACTGAGTATTTGACCTTATGGGCTGAGGAACAACTGGTTAAGGATTGCACGGCTACAACAACAGTGAAATTCTTGTTCGAGAACGTACTGACTAGGTTTGGCTACCCCAAAATTCTCATGAGTGATAGGGGAACACATTTTTTGAATGAAATGATCAACTCACTCACTGAGGAATTCCAGATATATCACCAATAGAGTATGCCCTACCATCTGCAAGCAAATGGGACCATTGAGGCATTGAACAAAATTTTGGAGACCGCATTGACTAAGGTCTGTAATGCATGATGAAATGACTGGGACTTGCGCATCCCTGTTGTGCTATGGGCATATCGAACTACGTGCAAGAAACTGGCAGGCCAGACAATGTTTCACTTAGTATATGGAAAGGAGGCCGTTATGCTTATGGAATATATTATGCCTAGTCTGCGGATTGTGGAAATCATAGGTATGGAAGACCGTAGGGCATTGGAAGAGAGGCTCGCACAGCTAGAATAATTGGAGGAGGAACGGTTTCTGGCTGGATTCCATTAGCAGGTATAGAAATAGTGAGAGAAAGTGTGGCATGATTGCCATATCAAGGTTCACACCTTCAAGGAGAATGATCTAGTATTGCTTTATGACAATAAGTTCAAAAAATTCCCAGGTAAACTCCACATCCACTGGTTGGGACCTTATGTCGTCAAAGAAGTTACTGATGGGGGTGTGGTTTAGCTGGCTAAAATAAATGGAGACCCCTTCCTTGGAAGAGTGAATGGTAGTCGCCTAAAGCTCTACACGGGCAGGTTGACTGCTTGACTAGTCGTTCCAAGGATAGTCTCACTGCTCACCCAGATTAAAGAGAGTGGGGGACAATAAAGAAGCCTGGGGAACAGATGCGTGAGTACCATGGTGTGCATACATTGGACCAAACACAAGGGTCGTGGTTGTGCAAGAAGGATCACATAGATGCACTGATAAAAGGGATGATGACTGTTGATAGCACTAGTCATGACAAGATGTCTGCATTATGGCAAAAGGGAGTGGGCAGCGGGAAATTAAGAGAAATAGTACGAGCCAGATATGGAACAAGCTGCCACAGGTTTTACACGAGAAGTTTACATGAACTGGAATAGGCGGCAATCATTTCATTTGAAATTCGCATGGATTGTAAATCACCGAGGGGAAGCCACTAGGTGACCTACACTTCAGAAAAACATATGGAGCTGTTCATTTATCTTTGCCCAAGGCATGCGCCCGAAGGTAGTGATCTGGCCGATGGAGAAGCAGGATTCTCTAAGAAGTATGGTGTTGATCGCTGCGGGCACCCCGCAAGCTGCAACATCACCAGTAGGGGATGTACCGGAGAAGAAGGAACACAAAGCAGAATTGGTCCGGATGCCGTCACCTTGTCCAGGGGCAAGCTGGCACACTGCAATAGAACAACGAAATAACAGACATATGGTGACCTCGGGTAGATATACAGTTAATAAGTCTTCTCTGATGTCCCTCGAAGATTGGATCTTGCGGACAGTAGCCAGGGTCTTGAAAAATTGCAACATAAGTTGCAGTAGATGGTGCGAAGAGAAGATACGAAGGTCGGAAGTGGCTGCGGTGGTACTAGGCGGTCACGCATGTGACTCCCTTGCTCACACTAAAATCCTATGTGTTAACCGAGCAGAGCAGAATGAGCATCAACGGTTGCAAGATGTGGTAGAAACGCTGAAGCAGAAGCTGGACGAAGCATTGCAGGAGATAATGAAGGAGCAGTAGGACGATGAGCATCACTCCAAGGGAGGTGAACCAGGAAGCCAAGGCAGAGCATCTAGCCACACTGGTGAGTGACTCGGGATGAGTCACGATGATTTTGTTGGGGGACTATTGGGTAGCGGAGGTCTCGCATAACAGTTTTGGGGCAAAAAGCCCAAAAAGTAGGATTAAATTATTGTAAAAAATCTTAAGTATGTGGAGCGCGAAATATAATAGGTTGATTCAAAGGGTAGTCTTCTCGGAAAATAATGTAAAGAAATGTAAATAGAGTCAGCCCACATAGGGATCATGGGCCAAGGAAGGGTATAAATAGAGCAAGGCTCTATGAGGGAAAGGCAGTTCTTTTGGGAGGATGAAATGTAATGGGTTTTTGAAGAAAACAATCTGAAAGAGTTTGTAAGTCCAAGTCGAGGGTTTGGGTAGTAGGTAGAGGCTCTGCAACTGTGTGCGTAGAGGCCTGGAACGTCCGCAATTGTGTGCACGGACCCCTGCAGCTGAGTGTGCAGGGTAGATTTGGATGTATTGGTGAAGAATAATAATAAAGATAAGTTGCTTCTGTAATTCTGTGTTATCGTGCATTTGAATTTATGATTTACCTTTCTATATCTGCTTAAATCTGAATGTGATGAATGTATGCGAATTTGGGTTCATTTTAAGAGCACAAATGGTTAAAATTGTTAAATGTTTGCTTAAAGACCTTGCTAAGAAAATCTGATACACTCCATTAATTAAATTAGATCAGTAATCAATAGACAGTGAAAGTTGCTCCGGGTCTAGATTTACGCGACTGCAGATCAACGCAAAGTAGTAGAAGGGTGCACGAGTCCCCTAAACCACATCTTGATAGCCCAAGGGTGTGGAAACTTGGTTCCACCACCCTCCCATGCTACGTCGGGTGAGACCTCAATCCACACTCTACAGGCTGTTACCGAAAGGGCCAGTAGTTGCGGGATTTGTTTGGCTAAATAACTCTTCCAAACTTGGGTCAGGCCCACATAAGCCGACAACTTTTATCAATGTATTTTTTGTTTCATGTTATGCAATAAAACAATCTTTTGATTCGATATTGTCATTATATGTGAATGTTCATATAATTCTGCATTATATCACTTTTGAATAAGTTGGCATTGATATTTTGAAACACATATGTTGACAATTAATGTTATTATGATATGCAATATGTTTTATATCACTTTGTTTAAAGTGATCATCATTCATGTTTAACTTTCTGTAGTTAAGTGATTGATCTTTATTAGCATTTGATTACCAGAAATCATTATAAATCGCATTGATATTGGATTAGCCGGGTTATCTATAGATCTATTTGTATATTTTCATAAATTTACAAATCAAACCATCTATCATCTTGTTATATATTTTAGACACCCATTCATCAAATCACACTTTATTGGGAAACTAGTCCCATACTATCCAGTCAGCGCCACCATACCAAATGGAAAAGAAGTTGCTTTAAGTTCCAGGCTGGGTGGTTATCCCCCAATGTTGTTGCAATGATTTTAGAGGCATCAACAGGGTCCTAAGCACTTTTAGTCTCAAAATGAAAAATCAATTCAACGAAATGATAAGGAAAATAAAAACAAAGGGAAGAATATTGATAGACATTGCAAATTTTGTAATCGAGATGACCACTTAGAATCCAAATGCTTTAAGAAGATGGAAGCCTTGGAAGCAACAATGAAGAAGCATAACATCCATTTGGAGCACCCTTCAACTTCAACGTCATCTTCAGGAATAACACTTTTTGTATGTGGTTGTCAAGCATCTCTGTCTAGTTATGCACTAAATGTATATTCTTCTTCTCATTCTCATGAGTGGCTCATTGATTCTAGATATTCTTATTACATGGAAAAAACAAAGCCATCTCTTCTTCTTTAAATGATTGTAACACCAAAAATATATATGTTGGTGATTATAGATCTCTTAGTGTTGTAGGGACTGGAACTATTCATCTAGACAATGGTCAATTTAATGATGTCTTATGTGCTCCAACCTTATCCTGCAACCTGCTATCTGTATATTAGATAACTCATTCAGGTGAAGTTAAAACTGTTGAACTCTCACCTCACGATGTTGTAATTAAGGACCTAAGAGATCCTAGAAAAATTTTAGCTATTGGAATTGCTGACAATTTTACAAGGTTGTATAAGTTTAACAACTTTGGGTCATCAACTCTTCCCTCAGTATTTGTTGCTCATAATGATGAAGTGAGCAAACTTTAGCATGATCAATTTGGTCACTTAAACTATCGCTCCCTTCAAAATCTATGTAAATAAAATATGGTGACAGGTCTTCTTATGATATCTTGAAGAGATGGTGTTTGTTCTAGATGTGTACTCGAAAAACATCATTGGGATAGTTTTGAAAAACATGCCTCTTGACACGCCTCAACCCGTTTACAACTTGTGCATAGTGATTTATGTGGCCCACTTCTAGTTCTTTCATTCTTTGGATACAAGTATTTCTTAACTTTCATTGATGATTTCTCCAGACACACTTGGGTGTACTTTTTAAAACTCAAGAGTGAAGTATTTAACATGTTCTTGGCCTTTAAGGCCTTTGTTGAGAAACAATCTGGATATCAAATTCTTAAGCTAAGGTCTGATAATGGCAGAGAATATGTTAACAATAAATTCATCAACTTTTGCACTGAGCATGGAATTCAAATGCAATATACTGTTCCATATACTCCACAACAAAAAGGTGTAGATGAAAGGAAGAATCACACCTTAAAGGAAATGGCTAATTGTATGCTTCAATCTAAAGGACTTAGTCTTAATTTTTGGGCAGAAGCAATTAACTATGAAAATTACATAGTAAATCGCACTTCTACTAAGGTTTTAAAGAATATCACTCCAGAAGAAGCATGGAGCTCAATTAAACCAGATGTAAGTCACTTTTCATGTTTTTGGAAGTGAAGAATGGGCCCATATTCCAGATGAGAAACATAAATCCTTAGAACCTAAGAGTGAAACATGTATTTTTGTTGGATATTCTGAAGACGTCAAAGGATATAGACTTCTTTCACCTAAATCCAAAAATGTTATCATTAGAAGAGATGTAAAGTTTGTTGAAAATATATTGGCCTACGAGCCTAGTTCGGTGGATGTGCCACCTCTCTCTATCCCTTCTACTTCTGAAAATATTTCTTCTTCAGATGATGACAGTGAGGATGAAAATCCTCCTACACCTTCTCGAGATCCTCCTTCAGCTCCTCAACTTCCAAATTGGGTTCGCACTACTCAGGATGCAGCAGGTGCTATTGCAGGTGATCCTATAGATCAGCGTTGCACACATTCTTAGTTTGATTGAGCCTCTTGTTTATAGTATCAAGCTCTAGTGAAATATGATCCTGACACCTTTGCAGAAGCTTTAGGCCATCCAGATTGGGATGCAACTATGAATGAAGAATATCGTTCATTATTGGCAAATGATAAATAGGATCTTGTTCCTCTTCCAAAGGGACAAAAATTTGTTAGATACAAATGGGTTTACAGAACCAAGTATGGACCAGATGAAAAAGTTGATAAACATAAAGCTCATCTTGTTGTAAAGGTTTTTTCACAAGTTGAAGGCATTGAATATACTAAAGCCTTTTCCCATATTACCAAAATGAATTATATCCATCTTGTTATTTCCCTTGTTGGCTCTTTCAAATGGGAATTCCATTAGATGGATGTTATATCTGCCTTTTTGCATGGGGACTTGCATGAAGAAATCTATATGGAACAACCTACGAGATTTATACAAACAGACTCCAGGCTTGTATGCCAGCTTAAGAAATCCCTTCATATTCTCAAGTAAGCCCCTCGGGCTTGGTATGCCAAAATTGATATCTTTCCTTTAGATATTGTCTTTTCTAGGTGTCATTCTGACAATACTGTCTACACAAAGAAAGTGGTTATGTATCTTATCATTCTTGTTCTTTGTGTTGATGATATTATCCTTACTGGTAGTGATCCCAACCTTATAAAACATGTTAAATCCAACCTTAAAAATTAGTTTGAAATGACAAACTTAGGACACTTGCATTATTTTCTTGGTCCTCAAGTCTTGCAATCCAAGGAAGGTATATCCCTTTCCCAATCTAAGTATGCTTGTGATCTTCTACACCACTTTCACATGGAAGACTGTAAGCCAGCCCATTCTCCCTTTAATTCTGGAGCCAAACTTTCAGTCACTCATACTTCCCGTGAAGTTGATGCTACCTTATACCATCAGGTTGTAGGAAAACATTTGTATATGACCTATACCCGTCCTGACCTTTCCTTTGTTGTTGGCCTTATTGCTTGGTTTATGCGAAACCCACATGAAAGTCATTGTAAAGAAGCTAGAACAATACTTTGTTATCTTCGAGGTACAGTTTAGTTTGGGATTCATTACAGTGTAGAAGCATCTACTATATTGGTTGGTTTCACTAATTCCGACTGGGATGGTGAACTTGATGATCGAAAGTCTACTACAGGTTATGTCTTCACTCTTGGTTCTGACCTATTACATGGGCTTGCAAGAAAAAAAGTTCTTTCTCTTTCTACACTAGAAGTAGAGTAGCATGGCACTGTAGAAGCTAGTAAGGAAGCCTTATGGCTTCGTCAGATCTTGTTAGAGTTTGGCTTTCAGCAGCAGTATCCAACTACACTTTGGTGTGATAATCTAAGTGCCATTCAACTATGCAAAGATCCAATCCAACATCAGCCCAACAAAGACATTGAACTACACATGCACTTCATTAGAAAGCTCATACATGACCATGTGAAGTGTAATATTGTTCAATCGATGATCAAGTTGCAGACATCTTTACAAAGTCTCTCACAGAGGTGAAGTTTACTAAACTTCGATTTATGGTTGGAGTTGAGGAAGTTGTCACTAAGGGGGGGTAGGATCTAATGCTTCCTTCCTTCTCCTACTGTGTCATATTTGTACATCCTTCAATCCTATCCCAAGTTGTTCTTAAGGGGGGATGTTAGGTTATTCTAACACATAGGAAATAGTTAAGTATAACTTGGTCTAGTGTAGATTTAGGTAAAGTGTGTTTCTTTACTATGTACTTTTGTAACTTACAATCTGATGGTCATGATATGTTCTAGACATGAAGTGATCCGACAGTTCATTCTCTCCTTGGTATTACCAACACTTGATCCATGGCTTAACACCTGATTGGTACATGATCTTTATTTAAAGAGCATGGAGGGTCATTTTTAAGGTGACCATTCATGAGAGAATCTTATGTAAATTTTATTTCTTTTATTAATAAATTTCCTGAAGTGGTCGCATTGGCTCAGGATGTGGACCGTTTCCCTCTTTGAGGGTTTTAACCACGTCAAGAACACTGGTGTACTGATCTATGATATCTTTGTGAGAAATGTCCTTTGGTGTTCTATCTGAGGAACTTATCTTGTAAATTTCTACATACAATTATTATGTATTTGTTAAAAATAAAGAAAAATAAAAATTATTGTAAAGATCAAAAGAAAACTATTTTTATAAGCATGGGTTTCATGCTCAATTTATTTTGTATCTAGGTCTAAGCACCCATTGTGTGTTTCTAGGGTTTATGTCATGAGTCACAGTCCTTTTCATCTTGTATTAGACCCTTCTTGGGCTTATTGTATCAAATAGTAATTATTTTTTTGTGTCAAAAATGTATGTTGTGCGTCCTCCACCAATTCGGCCTCAAATGTAGTCAAGTTGACCTCATTGAATGGATTCAACCACCTTGAAGAGACTATAAATAAGCTAGGCATTCAACCTATTATTGTATTCATCAATAAATGAAGTTTGATATGCTATCAAAATGAAGTGTGAAGGCCTAAAGAAGGAGCGAAAAAGGCCTGAAGAAGAAGAAGAAACCCTAGTGAAGAAAGGAGGAACCCTAATGAAGGAAATGAACCCATTTTCTATTGCTTCTGGCTCACACATGTGAGATTGTGGGTTGCAGGAAGGGACCAAAATTGCAGGTCTTCAATAGAGGCCGAAATCTTGATGCAGAAGGCCGAAAGCTATGATTGATACCGTATTGCAGAAGGTTGACTAGAAGTTGATCTTTGTCATCTTGGAAGGAATATATTGGAAGGCTGACTTTGGTGGATTGGAGGAGGTCTTTGTCTTGGTCAAAGGGTCTTGGTTGTCTCATTTGATTTTGTTCTAAAGGAAGATAAGAGAATTTTTGGGATTTCCCCTAGAAGAGGGGTTTTGCCATGATTAAGAGCCTACATCCTACCTCTTTGTTGTTTCAATCTCCATGCATTTATGTTTTGGTAGTTGCTTGATGATGATAAGATTAAAAAAATACATAATTTTGTTTTGATAATATTGCAAAGAAATCACAAATAATTATCAAGATAAGAAAATCTTTCTGCCTTTCTGATTTTCTAATATGGTATCAAAACTTAGGTGAAGAAGAAGGAAAAAGGAAGCTTGAAGATCAATAATTCTCATCATTTTAAGAAATGATTGAAGAGAAGTTTTTAAGGTAAATCATAAGGAGAAGTGAAGTCTTATCTATTGAACCTTTTGAAGATCCATTTATGGACTCCATTTTCTAGGAGGAAGGAAGTGTTGAGAGATCTTATAGAAGACTTGAAAGATAATGAGTTAACTTGACTCAAATGCTACAATGATATCTATATTTCAAAGCTACAAGGATATCTAGACTCCGTCATGAGAGTAACATTGACAATTTTACCTATGTCGACATCAATGAAATCAAATAATAAAATTCAAGGAGCTTCTAACTTTATAGCATGGAAGACAAGGATGGACCCCATCCTTGCAAGGAATAAAGTTTTGGAAATAGTACAAGGAAATGTTAAAGAACCTACAAATGATGTTGGAAAGGTGAAGTTCAAAGAAAATAACATTATGGCCATCAACCTAATTTTGGATGGAGTTAAAGATAACTTGATTCCCTACATATCCACACCAGATACTTCAAAGAAAATGTATGATGCTCTCTCCACGTTATTTACAATTAAGAATATTGGACAAGTGGCAAGTCTAAAAAATTCACTTTGAATTGTCAAAATGACAATAGATGATACAATATCCTCCTACTTTTTAATAATTTCTTATATAAGAGATGAAGTATAAGTAGTTGATGAAATAATCACTTATAAGGAACTTGTGATTGCTATCCTTCTAGGACTCCAAAGTCTTGGAATGCCTTCGCAGTTGGAATTAGTAGTTGGAAGATTTCTCCCTCCTTTCAAGAAATGTCTCTGCATGTACATAAAAAAAAGCCTATCTTTCCTTGATAGGAGGAAAGAAATAAGATGAAGAAAACGCCTCATATGCCTATTCTGTCCATTTCAAGAAGAAAGGAGATAATAATAAATTTAAAGGGTTAAATAAAACTCATGGGAAGATTTACCTTTCTAAAATAGAATGTTATAATTGTCACAAATGGGACATTATAAGAACCAATTTCCTAAGAATCCTAAGAATAGGAAGAGAGAAAGAGATCAAGCTACAATTTCCACTAATGAAGCTCCACCAAAGAAGAGCAAAATTGAGGACTCTAAGGATAAAGACTATAAGCTAGGATATAACTCCTCAAAATGATTTGTGCTTTTGCATTAAGGTTGATCATCTCTCTCTCTCTCTCTCTATATATATTATATAATATCTATATCTATTATATATTTATATTTATTAGTATCTATATTTTGTAGTATATAATAGTATATAGTATATATATAATATATTTATATATAGTTATATATATTATACATGGTGGAGAGACATTTATGGTTCATCTCCCAGTGTCTCCTCATAATCAAATTCTCCTTATTTTCTATTTACACTATTTTACATGGATTCACCTAATCCTAAAGATTAGGTGTCAACATTCCCCCCTTTAATATGAAGGGATGTTGGTGAGTCCAAGAATTGTTTTGAATATTTCAAAATTTTCTCTTACAAGTGATTTGGTGAAGATGTCTACAATCTACTCATTTGTGGACCAATGACGTAGGTGGATTTTCTTGGCCTCAAAATGATTTTGAATCAGATGGTGTTTTGTATTGATATGATTTGTTCGATCATGGAACTTTAGTTTCTGGGCCAACTTTATTGCAGAAGTGTTTTCAATTATGAGAGGAGTTGAATGCACATGTTTCTCCTGCAAATCTTCTAGAATTTTCCTGAGCCACACAATCTCCTTTCTTGCTTTAGCTATTGCCACATATTCTGCCTTAGTATAACTCCTCAAAATGATTTGTGCTTTTGCATTAAGGATGATCATATACATATATATATATATATATACATGGTGGGAGAGACTCTTGGGCTTCATCTCCCAGTGTCTCCTCATAATCAAATTCTCCTTATTTTCTATTTACACTATTTTACATGGATTCACCTAATCCAAAAGATTAGGTGTCAACATTCCCCCCCTTAATCTAAAGGGATGTTGGTGAGTCCAAGAATCGTTTTGAATATTTAAAAATTTTCTCTTCCAAGTGATTTGGTGAAGATGTCTACAATCTGTTCATTTGTGGACCAATGACATAGGTGAATTTTCTTAGCTTCAACATGATTTCGAATCAGATGGTGTTTTGTATTGATATGATTTGTTCGATCATGGAACTTTAGTTTCTAGGCCAACTTTATTGCAGAAGTGTTTTCAATTATGAGAGGAGTTTAATGCACGTGTTTCTCCTGCCAATCTTCTAGAATTTTCCTGAGCCACACAATATCCTTTGTTGCTTTAGCTATTGCCACATATCATGCCTCAGTTGTGGAATCTATTGGGACTGATTGTTTGACCTCCAGAGAAAGCTCCTGATCCAAGACTCATAACATAACTTGAAGTAGATACCCTAGTTTCTTTATCTCCATCAAAGTTTGAATCAGAGTATCCAATCAAGCTGAATTTTCCCACCTATGTATACTTAAGTTCAAAGTCTTGAGTTCCCTTCAAGTAAAGTTAGAACTCTTTTTGGAGTAGACCAATGTCCCTCACAATGCTTTTGCAAAAACCTACAGAAGATTCCAACATCAAATGAAATGCTTGGTCTGGTAGTAGTCAGGTAGTTGAGACTTCCTATAAGTTGCTTTACTTTGTTGCATCCTCAAATTATTTTCCTTCAGTGGATGTGAGATTTAATTTATTTTCCATTGGAGTAGTCAAATGATTGCAGTCATCCTTGCCAAACTTGTTCAACATATCTCCAATGTACTTCTTCTGAGAGAGAAATATAAACTTCAGATGTTGAGTTACTTCAATACCAAGATAGTAGTGAACATAGCCCAAATATGTCATTTCAAAACCCTTCCTCAATTCCTTATTTATATATGCAATATAGTTCTCATTGTTCCTGTCATCAAAATAACATCTACATACACCACAAGATATACAATTATTTTTCCAACTTTCTTGACAAACAAAGTTGCATCATCAAAATCATAATGTTTAAAGTTGAGTTTTAGAATATGCTCAATTAACTTGTTGTACTAGACTTGCAGAGTTTGCTTGAGGCCATACAAGGACTTTACATGCTTGCATATTTTATTTTCCCGACCCTTCACAACAAATCCTTATAGTTGGGATATAAAACATTCTCTTTCAGATATCTATTTAGGAAATCAATTTTTACATCCATTTAATGGACTTTCCAACCATTTTGTATTGCCAAGGAAAAGAGTGTCTATATGGTAGCCCATTTTGTTGTGGGGCCAAAATTATCCTCATAGTCAACCCCTTCCTTCTGTGCAAAACCTTTTACCACAAACCTGGATTTGTGCTGATCAAGTGAGCCATCAAATCTATACTTGTTCTTGTAGACCCACTTATAGCCTATTGGTTTGGTTCCCAATGGAGGAGCAACCAACTCCCAGGTGTCATTCTTTATCAAGGCATCATATTCTTTCTACATCACTTCTTTTCAATCACCATGATAAATGACTTATTTGAAGGAAGTTGGTTCAAAATCCATAGATAAATTCTATTCACAATCATAAGAGACATCCATATCAATAGGTGAATTAGAATCGTTTACATCACCTCCATTTTGTATGGTTGAGCTTATTGTTCTTGTATTTCTAACCTCATTAGGATGAACACTTTCAAGTGTCTTTGTCAACCATTTTGGAGGACCTTTTTGAGACGGCCTAGGCTGCTTAGTTGACTGAGTTGGGGCTGAATCAAGATTTAGTCTCCCAATTCTGTCAATCACATCACTCAATGTGTCATTAGTGGCTGGAGCTTCATGTGGGGGAGAGAGTGCTTGAGAAGAAGATTCCACATATTGATATAGTATAGGAATCCCCCCTTCAAGATGTGGAATCTCATTATCAAATTCTTTAAAAGACTTTGCATGTTCGAATCTATCCAAGCAATCAAGATGCCACTCAACAACATTGTCAGTTTGGGAAGATTCAAGAAATATCACATCTCGAGACACTATAAACTTCTTACTAACTTCATCATTGAGATGGTATGCTTTGGATGTATTTGAGTACACCAAGAAGATACACTTATGACTCCTTGCACCAAGTTTGTTTCTTTTTTCCTTAGGTATCAAGGCATAACAGTTGGAACCAAAGACCCTGAGATGCTTCACCAAAGGAATGTCGTCATACCACATTTCATAGGGAGTGTTGTTTATAATAACATTAGATAGACACCTATTCTTTATATTCACAACACATAGAACTGAATCAACCCAAAACATGAGTTTAACATTCTTTAAAAGATTGAACATACCATATTTAAGATTGTCATGTTCATTCTTTCAGCTACTTCGTTTTGTTGGGGATTATAAGGCATAGTTGTTTGATGTTTAATCCCATGTTGGAGAAGATAGTTTCAAATTCATTTGAAGTGTATTCTTTTTCGTTATCCATGCGAATAGAGCCAATATGATATTGTGCATCATTTTCAATCCATGCATGAAAGTTCTTGAATGTTTGAAAAACATTAAACTTGTTCTTCAATAAATAAATCCAACACATTCTAGTGTAGTCATCAATAAATGTCATCATATATTTATTACCATTTTCTGAAGGAACATGCATTGGGCCACATAATTCTCAATGAACAAGTTCAATTTTTCTATGTTCTCTATAATGAGAATCATGAAAAGATTGTTTGCTATGCTTTCCTAGAATACAAGCATCACATTGCTTAAGTTTCCTAGGAATTGTAGGAAAGCTAGTAACACCATTTTTCTTCGACAAATGAAGGCTATCATAGTTCAAGTGTCCAAATATAGAATTCCATAAAGGACTTGATGGAAATGTACCTTCATCATAGTGAGAACTATATGAGAAGTTATGTGCACAAGCAGAGGTTCCTTGCAGATTCATAAGTCTTCTTCTATCTCCGTCATGACAAGTGAATGATCTGATTCTTTTCTGACCTCAACCTTGCTATCAAACGTATGAATGGAGTTTCCTTACTAGCGGATGTGGACCAAAGACAACAAGTTTCTCCTCATCTATGGGAGATATAGAACATCAAGTAGAAGAAAGTCTGAAAGACCAAGCAGTTTGAGCCTGATGGCTTGAGTTTTGAAATGTCTGCAAAATATACTGCTCCATCAACATTTTTAGTGAATTCTTCAAAAAAACATCTCCTAAAAGTCATGTGGAAAGTTTCTCCTAAATCAAGCAACCAATCATCTTTACAAGAAGAAAGTGAAGAATTAAACAAGTCTTCAGTTACTCCATTATTACAGTGTGCCACAACATAGTGAGTGGATTTGGGTTCTTTACCTTTCCCTTTGTCATTGGTTTTACCTCCGCCTTCATTTCTTTCTTGGTCAACTATATCCCAAGGCAACTTACATGTGTATGCATAATGTCCATATATATTGCATTGTATGCAATGAAGATTAGACTTTTCTCCTTGGAACTGTCTGCCCCCTGCCTCTAAAATTCCTTCTTCCTCTTCCTCTTCGGCCACCTCTTCCTCTAGACAAATCTTGTGCATGATTCTTCTCTCCATGTGCAAGACACACAACTTCTTCAGAAGATTGAGGAGTTGTCTTCTTCACAAAATCCTTCTCTCTCTCAACAAACTTATTCTCAAGGGATTCAAAGGTAATCTCCTTGTGGTTTCCACTTGCTTGAAATAACTCAAGATAATGTGAATAAGTGGGATATAGTGCCTTTGTTGGAAATACTAGGGGGGGAGTGAATCAGTATTCCTTTTCAATTGTTATTTTACCAGTTAAATCATTTATATTTAGAACACAAAATGAAAAATAGGAATAGATGCTTTTATTAATATAATATTTACAATAAATTAGAATAATATATATAAGGCTCCAATTTGTTGCCAAGTGCCAACTTGGTCTTTTGTGAGGCTCCAAACTCTAGGGCACCAACCTTGTGTTTAGGAGCACCAACTCCAAGGACACCAATCCTTCCAATTTTGAGGCACCAACCCCAAGGGATCCAACCCTATCTTATCAAGGCACCAACCTTGCTTGTTTGAGGCTCCAACCTTCAGGGCACCAACCCTCTGGGTTCCAACCCACTGCTATATTTTGTCTAGATATGTTTGGTAGTAATTCTCTGCTCCCAAAATCTTCTTCACTGAATTCTGTCAATCTATAGCTTCACTGTAGTCTCCATGCTACATCATCAATGACAACCTGTCTTCATATGAAGGAGTCTTCACAACTCTTCATATTACCCACACAGAGTCTACAAAGTTACCTCATGATGATTTCAAATAGCCAACATGATCTCCAATAATGCCTACAAGATTTGCTAATACTTATCAACAAGATATCTACGCTAGGCCTCATTGTCTTTTCAAAACAACTCCATTTCGACCCTCTGTTCTTATTGTCACAGAAACTACTTTGGGAGTGAGGCTTTAGGAGTAAATGCTTCAAGAATGATTTCTTTAGAGGAGTGACTATCACAGTTTCATATTGTGCATTCAATTAAAATAAAAAAACCCTAGCCTGTTCATACTCGAATGATCTTCTTAGATCCGTAGAGAATCCTTTTGAACTATTATTAGAAATCACTTTTTAAAACACAGGTCTGAGATTTTCAATAAATAACCCAGTCAATAGAATGTTTGATGTTTGGTTTCCTTCTTTGCTCACTTTATCTTTGGCTTCCTCTATGCTCACTCAACTTTTTGGCTTCCTTCTTCGCTCTCTTGATCTTTGGCTTCCTTTTTCGCTTGCTTGACCTTTGGCTTCCCAATCTTTAGCTTCCTCCAATGAGATCCCACATCCACATCATCCGTCACAATCACAAATTTTAAGATCACCTATGTAACATGGCTGACATTCATACTGCCGATGAAATGGACATGATATAAACTTAAACAGTCGTCAATAGATCCATGGGGTCCATAGCTCCATCACAATCGGTAGTGTGTCGAGTCCACAAGTCTTATGACAATTGTAGTTTACCATCGTTACATTTCTTCAAGACTTGCGATATGCGATAGATGTAATATTTCTTTAGGGCATATTATAATTTTGTGGTGGGTCCGCATACATATCGCAATTTGCGGATTTCAATGTGGCAAGGCTTTAAAGAGACTTGCGATGTGGCAGATGTGATATCATCTTAAGGCATATGTAATGGAACTATCGGGTCTGTATTACATAGCGCAATTGGAGGTTTACAGGACTTTGACTGGCACATGGATTAAAAATGGCCTTAACCCCCACAGTTAACCATGATCTAAGTGTTGACTATGAGATCGATGGCTAGGATTGAGTGTGGGACTTTAGCCACAATCAAGGAAGTCCGTACTTTCCTACCCTTACTCTTCTAATAGTTGTTGCTCTTATGAATTCTCTTCACTCATCCGATAGCTATTGCTCCTATGGCTTATCTTCCTATGACCTCTGATAACTTTTCTTATGCTCCTCCGTTATCGCTGTTGCTCTACTGGATCTACTGCGTCATTTGTTGTTCAATTGAACTCATGCGTCATTTGTTGTTCAATTGACCTCCCACGTCATTTGTTGTTCAATTGTTGTTCAATTGACCTCCTGCATCATTTTCCATTCAATTGTTGTTCAATTGACACGTCATTTTTTGTTCAATTGACTTGGGTCCTCCATCTCATCATATCATCGTATATCAAACTTTCATCACTATAAGCATTATGATCAATGGGCATCAATGGGAAATAATGTATCAAATAATTTGCCATCATAAACATTGTTATATTGACATCAATGACAACCTAGATTAACAATCTCCCCCTTTGTCATTGATGGCAATATTCTTCTTCTCTCCCCCTTTGACATCAATGGCAAAGGAGTGCACAAGGACTCCCCCTATCGAACTGCTTCTGTTCTTTATGAATAGCATATTTTTATGGGTATGTTACTCCCCCTGTCATGGTGCTCTTCTTTTTAATCAAGATAGAAGGATTGTTGCCTCATCATCAACTAGCACATTATCCCCTCTTCATGTCTCAGAACTTCTTCATAATGCTTTCAACAATGCTTAAAGATGCTCCATTTCAATGCTTCCAAATGGGCTCCATATAGCCATACACCAAATGTTCAAGTCGAAGTTTTTATTCTTCTGCGATCCAAATTTTGTTGTCTTCATAGTCAAAATTAAGGAGTCTTTATAGTCTAAATAAGGAGAAGATGCCACTGAAATTTTCATTCTCGCTATCTTTCTTCAAATCAGGATTCCTTTGTATCTCTATGCTTCTCCTTAAGTTATTGAGCTATATTCGACTGCACAACATTTTCCTTTCCATAGTCCTTTTGATGAGCCATCTTTTCCTTGTGTTCTTGTAATAGTCTTTGCAGTGATGGTGATTGAAGGAATCCCCTATTATTGTGCAATGATATGACAAAATCATATGGAATCCTTGCTACGAAGTTGTGATAGCAAAGATCAACAACTTCAACTTGCTGACAATGAATCCTCACTTGCAAACTGAGCCAACGATCATAAGGGTTTGTACAGGCCCAAACTTCAATCTACTTCTGACTTGTGGATTACAAGAAGACCCAAAATTCTTACTATTTTCTTTGGAATAATACAATACAGTGACTATGGGCTACTACAAAAATGTTACTCATACATGGCTCCAATCTTTAGGGTTCATAAATGAGATCTTCAACCAAGACTAATCCACTGTGGTTACAAGAATTATGTTATGCTTCTTAACCTGCAAAGCAATACCGAACAGAGAAGATGCGAGAAAAATACCCAGAACACAGAATATGCGAAGAAAATATACCCAAAACACAGAATAACAATGATTTTATTACTCAGAGAGAAATGTTCATAGGCCTCTTCAAGGGGGAAACCTCCAATAGAGCAGAGCTCGATTACAAAGCAAGACACGATGCTCCTCGCAGGGAGTCTCTATCCTTTATATATGACTCATACATGCAATACCACGGGTCAATACCATGGGTTTTATTAATACCATCTATCTAATACTACCGCCCATGGACCCTTTATTTACTACTACCGCCCATTTGTAACTAATTGTGGTCCCTTCATTAATTGCGGGTTAACCACTTACAAATATTAATATGGGCTTTATTGACTCTTGACTATGACGTGATCCCATGACATGAATAAGGGGTTAGGGTGGGACCCTAACATGCCCTCCCCCTTAAGACTAGCCTTGTCCTCAAGGCTGAAGCTGCGGAAACTGCTGAAGAATAGTAGCTGGTTCCCAAGTTGCATCTTCCGGAGAGGTGTCTTTCCATTTGACGAGGACCTCTTTAATCATGCGGCCGCGCAGGTGCTTGTCTCGTGATATGATAAAGTCTAAACCGTGTTCCGGTTGAAGCCAGATTGACCCTTCCTTGTCCAATTCAGGTAGACTGGTTTGAACTCGGCAATTGTTCCCAATCACTTTCTTGAGGCACGATACATGGAAAACTGGGTGAATTTTTGCTGTAGGTGGCAAAGCCAACTTGTAAGCCACTTCTCCAATGCGCTGAAGTACTTGGTATGGTCCATAGAATTTTGGAGAGAGCTTTTGACAACCCTTGTCTTTGAGTGATGTTTGCTTATAGGGTTGCAGCCTCAAAAAGACATGATCCCCTTCTTCAAATTGGTGCTCTGAGCGATGTTGGTCAGCCTGTTTCTTCATACTGTTCTGAGCTTGATGAAGATTCTCGCGCAGGTGGGCGAGCATGGTCGCGCGGTGTTGTAGGAGTTGATCCACGGCTTGTACTTTGGAGAACCCCATGAGATAAGAAGTAGGGGAAGGCAGAAGTTGACCATAGACTGCTTCATAGGGAGTCATTTTGGTGGTGGCATGATAGTTGGTGTTATACCACCATTCCGCCAGAGATAACCACTGTACCCAAAGGTGTT